>CATIWK010064418.1:0-16910 GCA_949634005.1 Mallotus japonicus
AAGTTGTCTTGAATTGAAGATATTCATTCCGAATAGCTCAAGTACATATGGTGAATTTGGAGAAACAAACTTGGCTTTTCTTGATGAAAAGGTACTGTGTGGTGCTTCCTTCTCTCTTCTCCTACAGTTCTTGCTCTCAAAACTTCCTCATCTACGTATAGTACTAACATTGAGTGTGAATGTGGTGGATTGAGTAAAATAACGTCATTATCTTCTCTCCATCATGAGAGTCCCGTAGTGGACTCTATATAAAGTAGACTCCATGGAGATCATGTGGGTAATGATGGTGCAAGGCTGGTGACCTCTGAATCTGTCTTGGCGTTCATTGCAAAGTGTTCGTAGAAATTCCTAAATGAAATTCCTAATTAATCTTTTGATAGGATTTTTGTTTAGAGAAATTGATCCTAAGATTAGTACTATTTCTCGTTAATGACTTTATTAAGTTTGATTTAGCAGGATTTTTTTGGGTAATTTATTAGGTGTGCTTAATAAAGAAAAATAAAGGTGGTGGTGATGGTGTATGGTGATCAATAGCGGGTGGTGGTACTGATGGCTTTGTAATTGTGGGGCTAATAAAAAAAAATAAAGGTGGTGATGGCAGTTGTTGTGGTGATAAAGAGGCGGTGGTGATGGTCGATGGTGACAGAGAGGCAATGGTGATAGTGGATGGTAACAGAGAGGTGGTGGTGAAAAACATGGTGAAATGAGAAAAAAATATAAAAATGATTTTTATTATTAAAATATTTTACCATAGTGTGTGACAAGTGCTGAGTTTAAATAAAATTTGGATTGATTTGGCCTTAAAATAGAAGTTTTGGACCTATTTGCCAGAAAAGTTAAAATTTGACTTATTTGTACTTTTGTTATAAGTTCAGAGGGTAATTTGACCTTTAGTTGGGAATGAAGGGTATATAGTATACTGTGATGATTCACGAGTAGGATTGGGTTGTGTATTGATGCATAATGGGAGAGTGGTTGCTTATGCTTCACGTCAGTTAAAGAAGCACGAGAAGAACTATCCTACTCATGATTTGGAAATGGTAGCAATAGTGTTTGCACTAAAATTTTGGAGGCATTACTTGTATGGTGTAACTTGTGAAATAGACACGAAACATAATAGTTTGAAGTATATTTTTCAACAAAGAGATTTGAATTTGAGGCAGAGGAGATGGATAGAACTCCTGAAAGACTATGATTGCTCTATTTTGCACCATACGGGCACAGCCAATGTGGTGGCTGATGCTTTGACCAGGAAGTCAGCAGGAAGCCTTGCTCACAATATATCAGAGAGGAGGCCAATCATTAAAGAATTACATGAGTTAATTTGATCAGGGGTTGCAGTGGAAGGTAACCAAGTCATGTCTATTGCTCAATTCAGAGTACGATCTTTATACTTAGATAGAGTTAAGGCAGCATAGAGAAAGGACCCACAATTACAAAAGATAATGTCAGAGGTACATCAGGTCAATCCAGAGATTTTATAATTAACAGTGAGGGCATATTACATTTGGGCACAAGGTTATGTGTGCCAACTGTGGATGAGCTAAGAAAGGAGATCATGGAGGAAGTTCATTGTTCTGCTTACAGTGGTCATCCATGTTCTACTAAGATGTATCATGATTTGAAGGATACGTATTGGTGGAATGGGATGAAAAGAGACATTACAGAATTTGTATTTAAGTGTCTCACATATTTGCAGGTAAAATTAGAACACCAAATGCCCTCAAGATTTTTACAACAGTTGCCCATCCCAGAGTGGAAGTGGATCATACTATGGATTTTTTGATTGGATTGCCTCATACAACTGGAGGTTATGATGCTATTGGGGTGATAATTGATAGGCTAACCGAGTCAGCTCACTTTTTACCAATTAAGAAGACATACACTACTGATAGGTTAACCAGGTTGTACATTAATCGAATTGTTTACCTTCATGGGTTACCAGAAAGTATATTGTCTGATAGAGGAGCTACTTTTACTTCAGTCTTTTGGCAAGAGTTGCATAAGGTTGGGCACGAGACTTGACTTCAATACGGCGTGTCATCCTCAAACAGATGGTCAATCAGAAAGGACCACTCAGACATTAGAAGATATGCTAAGAATGTGTATGATGGACTTCGGTGGTCCATGGGATTTACATTTGCCTTTGATTATTTGCATATAACAATAATTATCATGTAAGTGTTGGAATAGTTCCCTATAAAGCAAAAAGAGTAGATCACATGTGTGTTAGGAAGTTGAAGAGAGACAGCTAACAGGCCCGAAATTGGTGCAAGTGACTTCTAAGAAGATCCCTATCATCCAACAAAGATTGAAGATAGCTTTCAGCCGATAGAAGAGTTATGCAGATCCTAAGAGGAAGGATGTATCATTTTTTATTAGAGACATGGTGTTTCTCAAGGTGTCTTCAATGAAGGGAGTAATGAGATTTTGTAAGAAGGGCAAGCTCGCTCCATGGTACATTGGACCTTTTGAAATTTACTCCAAAGTTGGAGAGGTGGCTTATAGATTGGTGTTGCAACCTGAATTATCTCGAATTCATCTAATGTTCCACATTTCTATATTGAGAAAATATATCTCTGATCCTTCTCAGCCACAGGTAGTAGAGATTACCGAAGATTTATCTTATGAAGAGCATCTAGTGGCGATTGTAAACCGTCAAGTTCGCTAGTTATGTAGCAAAGAGATTAATATGGTGAAGGTGCTATGAAGCAATCATACAGTGGAGTATTGTACTTGGGAGATAAAGGCTAATATGCAGAGCTGATACCCCTATTTGTTTCAATATTGATGTAAAATTCAAGGACGAATTTTATTAAGAGGGAACGAATTTCTGTAGTTATTACTATTATTATTCTTTTTCTTATTATTTTAATATTATCGTTATCATTATTATTTTATTGTTATTATTATTGTTGTTGTTGTTATTATTATTATTATTATTATTATCATCATTATTAATGTTATTATATATATATATATATATATAAGAAGACGAGCAGAGAAAGACAAAACTAAAGACAAAACTATGACCAGTGAAATATGTATTTAAAATGGTGAAGTGATCACTGCAGATTAGGAAAAAGAAGAGGGAGTTGGGTTTGGGTGGCAATACATAAACTTCTCTTCTTCTCTGTTAGCCACCCAAATGACTTCTTATTATCTCAAATTTGTACCAAAGCTTCTTCTCATCATCCTAAATAATCTAGTAGCTTTTATTTTATGAGATTTGGCTCAGATTTTGACAGTTTTGGCCTGAAACTTTCGGCATTACCACCACCATTTATCACTATTTCCGGTGACTTTCAGCCTCTACAATCACCATCAGCGTGTTCATCTCGTTTCCAAGAGTCTACAGACACTAGCCTTGCATCCTAACTCAATCGTTTGAATTTTCGGTAAATTTTCTTTAAATTTATGATCTCTTAATTTTGTGCATAATTTGGTGTGTTTGAGACTATATTTATGTTCTACTAATTGTGGTGAATGCATTGGTATGTTTGGCTTGGTCGGATGACGCGTTTTCGGTGAGAAATCTGGTAGGTCCCACTCGAATTCACTTGAGTAAACAGTACCAACCTGAAAAATTATGCATCTATTTTTAATAAATATTATAAATTGTGGTGATCAATATCAGTAACTGGATTTTGGTCTAGTTCTTTTATGGATTGTGAATTATAATTTTCGGAATGGTTGTGACGGAAATTATTTAATTTCTGTTTAAATTAGTTGACTCGTCGGAAATAATGCTTAAGCCTTAAAATTAATTATTTAGACCGTTCTCAAGTCAATTTCAGTAATTCCTTCATTTTTATAATTTTCTGGAATTTTAAGAATTATTAGGAATTTATTTGGCGGTATTTATCAAAATAAATATTTTGGTTGTATAGAGGGTTCAAGAGTAGGTGGTGCAGAGTTGAGGCAGCTGAGGACACGTCGACCAGCAAGCATCACCTATGAGTTAATATTATAAAATTTGTGTTTTTTAAATATGATATTATACAATTGAATATTTAATTTGTTTTGATAAATTTGGTATAAATATTATTGTGGAATTTCTTGGCCTTGCATTTTATATAAATCACATGAGTTAATTATTTTATTGTTGTTAAGAACTTCGGAAAGATATTTTAGCTTTGTTGCATTTTAATTAAATATATAAATATATTTTTAGAGGACTGGTAGAACATGCTACCTGGTGGGTGACACCAAGACCACGTGTGAGCAGGTATAAATCTGGGTAAGGTATATGTTAGTGGTTGGCTCGGTTGAGCTTGTTCTCTCAGGCAATGTAATTTTAAAATTGGAGCTCAGTGGAGCTTGTTCTCTTGGGCCGGAGTTGAGATGTTAACTTGGTTGAGCTTGTTCTCTTAAGACATCGATAATGGATTAAGTGATTTTACTGTGGCTATAACTTGGTTGAGCTTAATCTCTCGGGACTGTAGACATTTGGAATAAGAGAGCTGAAAGGTTAGTAGAATTGAGGTTTAGAGTTCTACCATTAACTCCCACTGAAGGTTTTATTTTATTATAAAATATTATTTTTTTACATGAGTTATTTTTATATTTAAGAGAGTTACAAATTTTGGAAGAACACATTTTTATAAAAAGAAAATAATTTTAACAAAATAAAGGATTTCTGAATATTTATTTATTTAATGAATTTAATGGTTTTAAATAAGTATTTTAAAAACCAACATGCATTTTATAACATTAATTCACTTAGTGAGGTCTAATTCCCCTCAATTTTATTTTTTCAGGGTCTCATAGTCAAACTGATATTTCTTGATGTCTGGGCTAGGTTTCTTCTTCTCTGGCTATATTATGAAGGTTTATTTAAAATATGTATTATGTACTCGAATTCTAGATGCCGCAGTAGTTAGACTGTTTGTATAACTTGTATTTATGAATCGTATTGTGATGAACCTGTGTTTGGTGTTGATTATTGTGTTGTGTTGTAAAGAAGATTGAAATATACATTGGTTATTTCTATTCTTTTACAGGTTTTGGGATTGTCCCGGTATAGGGGAAATTCTACTGAATTTTCTTTAGAATTTTTAAAAGTTAATTAATTTTTTTATATGAAAATTTTCTTAGGCTTACTATGGGTTTTGGCTTCACGCTTTCCCATTCTTTAGTGCCGGTCACGTGCCCTTGGGGTTCGGGTCATGACAAATGAAAAAAATGCTAAAAATGCAATTTTCACTATTAAAATAGGAATTTTACGATGAAAAATGCAAAAAATGGAAATAAAAACACAAAAATTTTAAAATGATAAAATGCTAAAAATGCAATTCTCACCATAAAAATAGGAATTTTATAATGAAAAATGCAAAAATAAAAATAAAATTACAAAAATTAACAAAAATGCAAAAATATAGCTTTTATAATGAAAATGTGCATTTTAGCACCAAAATATGATTTTTGTAAAAAAAAAAAAAGATTGTGATGAAAATGGATGCAAACATGATGTCAAAGATGTGCATATTCACAATAATACCAAAAAATGCAACAAACACTTATGGATTCTTAACCTGAACTTTCCACTCCTTTAACATATCTTATGCTACTTCCAAACATTACAAAAGTCACAATTTTACCACCAAGTAATAAAATAACTAAAATAAATGCAAAATGGTAAAAATGGTAAAAAAAATAAGAAAGAAAGAATTAGGAGAAGAAGAGAAAAAGATATGCAAATGCAAATTTTATAAAAAACAATTTAAAAATCCTCAAAGGCATTAGGATATACCCTAGAAGTGCCAAAAATCCTAAAAACGAATATAGAATGAGGCATATAGTGTTTGGATGAAGGGTTTTCACGTCTCAGTCACCTTGATTGCATGGGTTTAAAGCTAAAAATGGTCTAAAATCAGCCTCAAATTCGTCCCAAATAAGTGTTCTTATGATTGCATTTTTTGTTCTCTCTCTCCAAAAATGGCCAAAAGTCCCCCCAGATGGGTAATTTTTTTACTTTTATAGTTTCTGGACATGACCTACACTCGTGGGATGGATGACCCATGAGTGTGGGTCATTTTTCACTAGTGTAGGTCACGACTCACGAATGTGGGTCAACCTACCCTAACCCACATGTGTGGGTTAACGACCCATAAGTGTGGGATGATCATCCCACGAGCATGGGATGATCCCACACATGTGGGATGAGTTGAATAGGAATACTTTTCTTTGGTTTTGCATTATTTTGCACTTTTGAGCCTATCTCGGGTATTTTTAGGGTTTAGGTATGTGTTTTTGGGTATTTTGGGCATATTTTTGGGTTTTACATTTTGTTGGAGCATGCTCGGGATGACTTTTAGAAAAGTCTCCCTCTATCTTGTTGATAGAGACCTTCATCATCAGATCATTTGGAGGACTACTGGAATTTAGGTATCAACAATGGAAAAAGCCTTGAATTTGAAGAGTTTACTCATGCTAACATTGACATCTAAACCCAATTGGTTTATCTTGAGGGCGGATTTGATTCTAAACAAGAGATCTGAGTTTTCCTAGTCCCTAACCAGAAAAATTCTCAGCTGATATCGAATGACAACTCCATATTACTTTTGGTTGGGTTCTGAGATTGTAAGTGCATTTATGTCATCCTTAAGCACTCTTCCAGTATTCCCCCTCACTAATTATTCTTTGAATTTTTGAGCTGAAAATGAACTGAGATGAGGATCCATGATTAACAGCATAGTGGCTATTCTTGGCTAAACTGGTTGTTTCTTAAATGAATTGAAACAAATTTGTAAATAAATTTAATGGCTTATTAGTTAAATCTTTTTATATCTTAATTTATGAGAATAAAGAATAGATTCAAGCCAAAAGTACTTTTAGAAAAGATTTTATAATAATTGTTTAAATTATATTCAGATCCTTATTAAAAGATTGTGTTGACGCCAGCGGGACAGACTCGGTACTCTTTGGATCACAGACCCTTTTTTTTGTTATAGGAAAACAGAAGGTTAGTGAGGGGACTACTGAAAGAGTTTAGGGATGGCGTAAATGCACTCACAACCCTCTCCTTAAGCAGGAGAAATAGGGAGTTGCCACTCGATATCACCTAAAGAATTATCTGTTTAGGGACTAAGGCAAACTCAGATCCCTCTTTTGGACCCATATTCGTCCATTGGATAAAACATTGGTTTTGGATGTCGATTTTATTAGGATTAGCCTCTTTATATTCGAGGCATCTCCATATCACTCGGATGATGAGTAGGGCCGACCTTACTAGTTTTATACAATGCTTCTAAGAAATATGTACTATTATGGATCAACTACTACATGCAAATGCAAACACAATATACACATAAGCACATAACAATATAATATGCATGAACATGGTAAGACGCATGAACATGGTAAGATGCATGAGCATAATAAGATGTATAAACATAGCATATAATTGTAAAATATAAACATGCAAACACAATAATTCCATATGATGCATGGATCATGTGAACATGGCAAGCAAAATAAACTAATTATATATAGCATGGCAATTGTAGTATATTCATGGCAAAATCATATTATGAATAAAAATAAACATGCTAAATAATAAAATAAGAAAGTAAATAAAAAGCAATAAATTAAAAGAGATGAGAGATAAGAATGGCTAACACGTTTGCGAATATCCTTTCCATGATTGCTCCATATTCCAAATTTCGGGGCCATACAACATTTTATTTAAGAAATAAAAAAAATAACTTTAAAAACCAAAATAAAGAAAAGAAGTGTAAAATTCTTTAAAATGAATTTTAAATTGGCTTTAAAAACAAATTAAAATGAACAATTCTAGGAATCTAATTTGAAAGGAATTAGAAAAGCATTTAAAGATAATATTTGGTTAATTATGTGAACCATTAATTCACAATATGAGTCTCCATCAAGTTAGGCCTCGAAATGTCAAATTTGTACCTTTAAATGAGATGTGAAATGAAGAAAATAGAAAATAAAAATGAAACATATTTAGGCCAATGTAAAATTCCATATAAAAAGCAGAAAAAGAAAGAGGTTTACTCATATAAAGATGAAAGTTGAGAAAAGAAATGAATATAAAAAGAAAATTTATTAACTGTGACAAAATAAAATTTATTAACTATTTGGTTTATTTTAAGTATATTATTGGTATATCACTGATATATGATACCAAATTAGGCACAAATTAAGTACAATCCATAAAGGTGAGCTCAATGTAGTTGACCTTATTGCAAGATAAAGCATAAACAATGGTAGTAAGAAAGACATATAATGATAAGACTACAAATTAAAGTAAATAAAAAGAGAAATTGGAGAAGAAGTAGAGTTTAGAGATAGTAGAGTGCATAAATATCAAAAGACCAAGATTAGGGGCTTGGAATATGAGTACAATTTATAACAATATACAACATGAATTGAGAATCAATAATAACCAAATTTACTTATAAAATAAATAACAAAAAAGGTAAATGTTAGTAAAGGTTAGTATAAGCTAGTAGGAGTTAAAGTTAGTAATTGAGATTGAGAACATGAGATTGATAAAAATTGATATATAATGCAATGCATGATGCTAATGCAAAATGTATGCTCACACAAGCATTAAATAAATCCAGGATGCATGCAAGGATGATGCATGATGCAAGCCGAGGTGCATGCAATGTGATGCAATTTTGAGATTTATGAAAGTATGCAAGTGATGCAAGCCGGGTGCATGCAAATATGCATATAGAGAATCTAAAAATGAGCACACACATAGTTATGATATGCATCAAGCAAATGATATGCATAAAGGCACATGAATGTATGAAAATGCAATAATGCTTAAGAAATAGGAGAAGTAGAGAATTGATGTAGTAATTATAATATAGCTTAGAAAAGAGTAGAAAAAGGTTAGTATAAACAAAAAGACAATATTATATAATAATTTGGCAAATTTACACTATAAACAATAAGAAATAAGACTCTACTTGAACTTGAGACTTTAAATAGACACTAATTGCATTTAGAGACAAAATTGGTTCACAAATTAACATCAATACATCAAAAGCCCCAAATTGACTCAATCAAAATATAAAATATGCAAATTGAGACTTGTAAGACTCCAAAATTTAAAAAAACACATAAACAATGCACTTAAATCAAAAGGATGCTACAATGAACACTTAGAACATTAAAAATGTAAATTTGGACTTACAAATCAACAATAGCTTCACAAGACTCACAAAATTAAGATTTATAATAAAAATACCTCACAAATAATAAAAAACCCTAAATTAGATAATGAATTGAACAAATAATGTCAATGAGAGGTTACAACAATAATCAAAGCATCAAAACCCCCATCATCAATAACAAGACTCTATTGTAAGCTAATCAACAATCAAAACATGGATTAACACCAAAATAAATCATAAATCACATAGAAAATCAGCAAAACATTTAATTGCAAGTCACAAATATTAATAAGCACTCACAATCATCATTCAAAGGCAAGATTAAGGATCACGCTTGAAAGCTTTAAAAAAAAGTTTAAAAAATAAAAAGAAAATCAATATAAAATCATTTTAAAATAGAAAATAATGTTAAAATATGTAAAATCCATAATCCTAGTATCTTAGGGAAGGGTTAGAATCATGCTTAAGCGAGCTAGAACCCTTAGGAACCCTAAAAACCATCATTGGAGTTATTTGGAGTGCAGGAGGATGGATATCCGGATTTGAGGCCTGAACAGCTGGAATTAGCTCACCAATAGCCGGTCTAAGAGGCATCAATAGCCAGATTTGGGGCATGAATAACTGGTTGTCTGTTCATGAGAGAAATCCGGTTGTTCATCCCCTGAACACTGCGAAATTCAAGCTTTTTGCTTTCAAAACTCAAAATTAAAACCCCAAACCCTAGAATTGAGATGAGAATCAATGGGAATGATGTTATTAAAAGTGTTTAGCCCCAGAATTTAGGCAAGAACTCACCAAAAAAAAAAAAACAATTGGTTGAAAAGAATTGAGATTGATCTTAAAGGGTTAAGTGTGGTTTTTTATGAGTTTAGGTGAATAGTTTGATTTTGATTTGAAAGAAATGAATTTGTAGGAGCTTGGTTGTGTTTTTGAGTGTTTGAATTTAGTATTTTTAAAAGGAATTGAGAATAAAATAAAGAGAAATTAGGGTTAGAACAATTTTGGCATTATTTTGCCTCTATTATTCTAATTTTTCCTAATTTCTAAAGGCTTTTCTGAGAGAATTTAGTGAATCTTTTTGGGGTTTTGTGCTGAATTTTTTTCTCTTATTTTGAAGTGGTAAAAAGTCCTCTCAAAGCTTCCTTAAAGCTTTTATTTATAAGCAAAAAAGATTAGTGGCATTTAGTGTAAATAAGTGACACTTTTTAGGGTTAATTATGGAATAGTATATCCCCTTCCTCTACAAGTTTGACACTTGTCCTAGTATATTCCAAATTTGGAATATTCTAAACTTAGAAAGCACCTCTTTCGACAAGTGTCCTTTCTGGATAAGGATAGGTGAGGTGGACAGTTATGGGGTCCGATTTGACCTCTAGATGCTAAAATTTGACTTTTGTCAATTAGGACCCATTGACACACTAAAATTTTAAAAGATAGTTTCAAACTAAAATTCAACTCCAGGAGCTCGATTTGACCACTAAAAAGTCCCATTGACCAAAGTTTGACTTTTATTCTCAGGACTTCCAGAGGTTAAACCCTAGTTTAAGGAATCAAAACCTAACTGAAATCTACCAAAAACATATGGTAAATAGTCCTTACGTAGGACTGTACTTTTTGGTTTAAAAGACATGACTCGAGTAGACTTCTCTTTCATTATTCTTCTCAAACCTCTTTCTCAATGCCAAAAGGGTGGGGTTAAGGTTCGATTAGGGTTTGTTTAGGTCTCGAATTGGTGTAATTGGTGATCGGGTAAGGTTTTAGTGGTTCAGTTGGTTTTGAAATGGTTTGAATGTTAATTCTCTTCATCAAATTGATTGCATGATAAGATATTTCATCTTTTTCATCATCGGCTTTTAGGGTTTTGAAAAATAACCCCAATAGGTTGGATATAGTCGAAACAATTTGAAAAATTGATATGATAAATTGATACAATTTAAAGAATAAATATTCAGTTGATAATAGGATTATCGTTTAGGATAAATGGGATATTAATCCTTTTAAATTTTGTAACTCAACCATTTTATATGCTACTTATGTATTTAAAATGACTAATGAAATTAGAATTACGTGACTAAAATAAAACAAATAACTAAAAGAACAAATCATAAATAACAAAAAATGAAAAAAAAAAGAAGAAAATTCTATTTACAACATTTTATTTGTTACTTATCCTGACCATATTTTAGTTAAAATAATAATAGGTTGATAGATTAAATCACTTTATCTATTACTTATATATTTAAATATATATTCAACGCAAGGTAAATGTTTGTTTGACAGTATTATAGTATCAATTAAACGACTTTATCCTTTATTTGTATATATATATTAAATGGCTTAATGATTTTAAAAATTCAAATTTTTTTCAACTTATTCTAATTTTAATTCAATTTTAAGATTTTAGCATAAATGTCCAAATTTGGAAAGTGTAACCATTATAAACAACAATTGATTTTAGTCAAAATTAATTTTGGAGGTGCTAACGTAATATTCTAGATGGTACTATTAATATGGACTCTATAGCTACATCAACTTCATATTTGTATATAAAGAACAAATGTTTCCGTTTTATAGCAAAATTGTACCAAATTTTTATTTTCGACATAATTTTTTTTCTTTTTCTAAATGTATTGAAATTTACCATTGAATATGTAAAACTTTTAGGGATAAATACAAAAAAGTACCCTATGGTTTAGCATTTTTTCACTTCGAGCACTGTGATTTTTTTTCGTGACACTTCAGTACCCTGTGATATTTGTCGTTAGCAAATTTAGGACAAACTCACTAATATTGTTAACTATGCTGACATGGATGCTGACATCAGCATCCACATCAGCACCCACGTCAGCATCCACATCATCCACGTCAGCATGTCAGCGTCCACATTAGCATAATTAACGGTGTTAGTGAATTTGGCCTAGATTTGCTAACGGCATAATCTACAAAATACTGAAGTATCAAAAAAAAAATAACAATGAGCTTGAAGTGAAAAAGCACTAAACCACATGGTACTTTTTTATACTTATCCCAAACTTTTAATAGTTAACTATAATATTTCAATTATTTATTATATAAATATAAAATTTTTAAACATATTATATATATCATATTAAAAAGTCAATTTAATTAATAAATTTCTTTAAAAATAAAATATATCATATGATTAATAATCGTGAAAATTATTAAAATTAAATATGTATTCATACATATATTAATATTTATAAGAAGTTAGAAAGTATTGACATATGTATTAAATTTAAATTCATGTGTTTTTAAAATTTAATAAATAATGTAATACTAATAACAATTTTTAATAAATGTCATAATATGTATTTAATTTTAATAATATTTTTAATTATTAATTATGTTTATATTATTTTATTTTAAAATAATTTAGTAATTAGAAATTCAATAATTAAATTAATATATTTTTAAGTAAATGATATATATTTTAAATTTTTATAAATAATAAAAGTAATTAATAATTTAAATATTGTAATTATCTACTAAATATTACATATTTAGTAGTAAATTACAATGTATTTAGAAAGGTTCACATATTTATCCTAAAATTAAAAATTTAAGATAAATTTCCTATAAATTGAAAGTGTTTGACTTTTTTATACAAAGGACGGCGATACATGTGGCAACTCGCGACATGTATAGTCCGTCGTGAGGGGCTAAAATTCCAACTTTGTCCTTTTTTTTGAATTTCTTTTTTTGAAAATTCACTTATTTATTTTTTTAAATCTAAAACCTAAATTGCACACGGGTGAACCCGTCGTGCAAGGATTAAAACATTCGTAGTATGTATTTTTTTTTTAAATCTAAAACCTAAATTGCACACGGGTGAACTCGTCGTGCAAGGATTTAAACACCTGTAGTCTGTAAAATTTTTTTTTAATCTAAAACCTAATTTCACATGGGTGAATCCGTCGTGCAAGAATTTAAACACCCGTAATTTGTAAAATTTTTTCTAATAATCTCAAGAAAAAAAAAATTTTGAACTTAGGGACAATATGGTAATTGTGTCGCGGGTAGCAATGCACGGTAGCGTCGCTACTCATGACGCAAATCTTTATCCTTATACAAATATATATTTGTAGTAGTAGAATCCATATAAATAGTTCTATCTAAGATGGTACATCAGTGCCTCCACACTCAATTTTAGCTAGAATTAATTATAAATTATAATTGTCACACAATTTTCAAACTAGGATATTTATGCCAAAATTTTAAAACTGGACTAAAAGTGGTACAAGTCGAAAGGATTTGGTTTCATTAAACAATTAGACCTATTTAAAATGCATGTTTAACTTAAAGATAGAAGTCCATTTTTAATCTAATTTTTCTGTAATTAAAAAATTGAATATTTATTGGGAAAAAAATAGAAACCCAAAAATAGATGTTTAAAATAATATAACCACCTTTGTCAATTTTAAAACTTGCAAGATAAGTTAATTTTGCTCCAAAAATATTATACCCCTATTCATATTTTTATATATAATATAAATTTATGATCTTATTTTTTCTTAGATAATTTTTTTTTTAATTTTTAAGTAAAAATGTGAGCTTTTTATATTCTGTTTTATATTTGAGCATTTAAGATTTGTATTTTTTTTTAATTTTTAAATTTTTGGTAAAATAGTTTACTTATAAATATTAATAAATTGAATTTTAATAAAAAAATCACACATTTTCGATCTTTTGCATATTTATACTAAACTTTAAAATTTGGCAAAACTAACCCAATTTGACATATTATTTACAATTTTAGCACAATTTAACATATTATTTGCCATTTTAGTAGAATGGTGATTTGATGATGTATTAATAAATAAAATATATACGTGGCATTTTAGATGAATTAGCTAACATCTATTATTATAGTCTCACATTCATATAAAGAGTTAAATTAGGTTTAAAAATGAGATGAATATAGTCTTTATAAATTATGTAAAATTTTCATTCCCATTTTTGTATTTTCATAAATTATTGACATTGAAATCTAACGAACTATTATAACTAGAATTTAAATGATATGAATGTGAAATTCATAAAAATAAAAATTAGCTACTTCACCTTAGATTTCATATATTGATCAAATTGCAATTGTCTTAAAATTGCAAATAATTTGTCACAATTGGGTCAGATTTAGGGGGCATTTGGTTTAGCTGATTGATGCAGCTGGTAGAGGTTTTTTCTCAATCAGCTATAATAGAAGTGTTTGTTAAATCTCCAAAATCAGCAGCAGATACTTGATTTTATTCAAAACAGCTCCTAATTTGATAAGCTCTATTTTGGAACTTTCTTCCATCAGCTGACAACTTATTTGTATTTATTTTTATTTAGATTATTTTACCCTTATTAAAAATAACTAATAACAAACAACTTCATTTAAATTAAATGTATATAATTAATTTTTTATAGTAAGAAAATTAAATAAATATTATTTTAAATTATAATTAATAATTAAATATTTATACCTATAATTATTTTTTAAAAAATTATACAATAATATTTATATTTTAAAATTTATTTTAAATGATTTTTATTAATTATTTTAATAATATATAAATTAAAGATAATAAATTATTATTTATTACTATATATATATTTTAAATAATTTGCATAATTAAAAAACATTATAAGAAGTATATGAATTTATATTTACAAATAGATTATATACTTAATGATCATTTGACATAAGAAACAACAACATCAAACAAAATTTTACCAAATAGTTTATATTTATCAGCTAACCATAACTATTATCAGTTATCAGATGCTATAAACAGTTAAAACAAATAGACTCTAAGATTGTTATTTTTAAAGTTTAGTATAAATTTACAAAAAAACTCAAAAAAGGTTTATATATATATATACCAAACAATTTATATTTATCAGCTAGCCGTAACTGTTATAACTGTTATCAGTTATCAGATGCTATAAATAGTTAAACCAAATAAACTCTAAGATTGTTATTTTTAAAGTTTAGTATAAATTTGTAAAAAAAAAAAAAGTTATTATTTTTAGCATATATTGTGTGCGTGCTGTGGCAATGTGCAATTTATAATAACTACCACGGAAAACTAATCTTTTTCTTTAAGTTCAAAAAGAAAAAAAAATTAAAAACAAAAAAAAAGATCTTTCTGTTTGAATACTCTTTCTTTGGATCAGATTGATTCATTGGTTATAAGAGGATTCCAAATTCAAAATTCAGCTGGTATCATAACTATAATGAATGGGCAGATAAGATCTTATGTGTCGTATGCGTAGACTATTATGATCTTCAATTTCAAAGTTGACGCCGGCATGCTCTATCTAAAAAAAAAAAAAAAAGAAGTTGACACCGGCAATCCGGCGTGCGTCATATGCTGCGCCGCAAATATAGATGTTCGTAGCCTTCTAGAAGACATGTATTGATCATGATGTAGCGAGAGACAGATCATTCGCAAAATTTAATATTGGCTTTCAATTGACGAGTTGGTGCAAGCATTAGTCAGATAAAATTGAAAAAATTAAATAGGTTATTGTTAAAATTCTATTTAGTTTTTTTTTTTTTTTTTGTGAAAGCTTAAAATTCTATGTAGTTAGGATGGTTTGTTCATATTTTAAAATAAAAATTGAAATTCAAATCGAAATAAGAGGAATAGAAAACAAAATAAAAATTTTAATAAAATTTTAATTTATAAGGATTTCATCATCAGAATCAAAAGTAATATTATTTATATATAGAAATATATTAATTAATTATTTTTATCAATTTATATATTTTATTTTATTTCTTTAAAAATATATTTACTTCATAAATTTTAATAATATATGATAATATTTAAATATTTAACCAATTTATATAATTAATTTGATTTGATTCCCATGAGAATGATAATTTAATCTTTAACCTTATAAAGGGAATGAGTGATTCTCATTGACGGTAGAATCCATTTGTATTTCCATGAAAATTTTTAATTAGTCAAACACTAACAATTGGAATTGCTCATTCAAATTATGATTCTCATTCTTATTTTGAGTGAAACAAACAACTGTTAATTTGATATATTTTCCCAAAACAATTTTGGTTGATTTAATTTTAAACTTTGAAATTAGAATAATTTTAGTTCTGGTTTCAAGTAAAAAAAATTGATTGACATGATAAATTTAAAAAGATTAATTTTTTATTATTAAAATATTTAAAATGATATATGAATAATAATAATTGAATTTAAAAATTAAAATTTAAAATTTTAATTTTTTTCAGTTTCATTTTTAATTTTTTTTTTGTAAAAATTTCAATTTATTCAATTTGGTTAATTTAATTTTCTTAAAATTTTAGTTTAATTTGGTTTTTACATATATTATTCTTTTAATTTGATTTGGATAATTTACGTTTAATTTAAGTCTGAACAACCAAATACTCACGTTTAGTAACAAGTAATGGTGCACATAGTGTTGAGAAAATTCCTAAATCGATTAAAGTCTCGGAACCCAATTATGTTAAATCAATAAAAAATCATTACTATACTAGCAAAAGCACAGGTGAATTTATAAATTATTCTCTTTAGAGATATGCCACTAGCCTTGTAAATCATTACATTTTTTTTTTTAAAAAAAAAAATGTCTTCAGTTTCTTCTCCGTATTCTCTCTAATGATTAAATTAAAAAAAAAACATAATAATAATACAACTAACTTATCGTGACCACTAATATAAAGATAACTTTCGCGTTATCTTCTTAACATTTCTATTGCAATTCATC
>CATIWK010064437.1:0-11391 GCA_949634005.1 Mallotus japonicus
AGCCATCCGAAATACCGAAGAAACAATAGAGAAAGAAAAGAAAGGGGAAGGGAATGAAGATATTGATGGGAACGAAGTTCAAAAGGTTTTAACAACAGAGGTAGTAATACAAAGGGATTTTTAAAATAATGATTATTCTCATCATTTCTAATTCTCAAGTTACCATCTGTCTCAGCAGAAGCTAAGCTAATGACAAAACCTTATCCATGATGCAGGATCTCAAACCAGCAGCAGAAACATGTAACCCAAGCACAAGTGTGGACAATGAAACTGTGGAGGAAAGGTCGACGATAAGTGAGACAGGAGTAGAAACAGTTGAGAAGGCACATGGAGTGGAAACAATAGAGAACTTGGAGGGCACACAAATGAGCAAGAACACAGAAGAGAAAATGAAGGGAGACATTGAAGAGGTCTAGTTTAATACTTGCATATTTGATTAATTTCAATGTAGTCAACCTAATTTTCCAATTCTCATGGTTATGATTAACAAAGCTGAAAAATCGTATGCGAGTACAGTTAGATGCTAGCCCGAGTGAGGAAACTGAAAAACACATCACAATGGAAGAGCACACCACCACAAACATCTCATTAGAATCTGCTGGAGAAGGAACATCACAAATTCATGAAGGAGGCAAAGCAGAAGAGACACCCAAAATGGAGGTTGGCCTAAAAATTTAATTTTTATGTTTTGCTTCCTATTAACATCCTTATTATTCCTATTTAAAATGTACAATTTTCATCTCTTATACAGACACATGAAGGACTTGAGCTAACTAGTATAGTTGAAGACCATGAAAAACGAGTCCCAGAGGAGGTAAATGTTGAGAAGGTGTTGCCTACAGAAACTGCCATTGTAACTGAAGATGATGTGACAGAAGTGGGGCCAAAAGAAGGGGTATGTTGGATGTTATGGCCCAACTTAGTTGTGAATTTTGCTAGCATGAACACGTTTAAGTCTTCTTTTTTGTCACATATATTTCTCCTTTTTCTCTTGTACTTACACTAAAAGTTCATCCATTCAAATAGCACGAGGTCATTCAATCTGCTGAAAGTGAAGATATCGAGGAACAGATCATAGAGAGAGGCAGTATAATCAAAGATAGCGCTGAAGTTCCTTTGAGCGCAATAGATGCAGAAGGTCCTCAGAAGAAGGAAAAAGACGATGAAAATGATACTGTAGAATCCAAAGAAGAGGTCAGCTTCTAAATTTTCTCCAAATAGTTGTGTTATAGCTATCCTTTCTTAGTCGCATACTTACAGATCCATATATTTGACAGATAAAGGAAAGTATACTGGACAGTGTGGATAATGATGCCCATGATGCCTTGAACTTAGTTGCAAACAGGGACCATGAAGTTCCGGCAGAGGCAGATGAAGATGAAGAAGGTAAAAAGCATGAAATCGAAAACAAAGTTCTTATTGCGGGAAATGGTGATCAAAACAAAATAATCAAAAGCGAGATAACTCCTGGAAAAATATCAGATGATAACCAGACAGAAAACTCTGAAATGTCATCAAAAGTTTGTGAGCTCGTGACCAGTGAAGAAAGCAAGCCAATAGATGAGAACTCAACAAAAGATACAACATCCAATGAAAACACAGAAATTGCCTCGATTTCTTCACAAGGAGTGGAACCTACGCACAATGAGAATGATATCATAGCTCCAGAAGAGGTCTCTGAAAGAGGGTTTGCGGACACTGGAATACAAAATGCAAATGAGCAAGCTGGGTCTTACCAGAGTGAGGATCTGAATCAGGATCTCGGGCTCCACAGTGAACAAAATATATCGAAACCAGAATATGCTCAAATCTTAAAGACGGAAGAAACAGAAGACCTAGTTGGCCAGCAAGAGATATTCAAATCAAAAACT
The DNA here is from genome assembly GCA_949634005.1 of Mallotus japonicus. Classification (NCBI taxonomy): domain Eukaryota; kingdom Viridiplantae; phylum Streptophyta; class Magnoliopsida; order Malpighiales; family Euphorbiaceae; genus Mallotus; species Mallotus japonicus. Next base: position 1,872 of record CATIWK010064437.1, read on the forward strand.
TCAGAAGATGAGGAGGCATCAAATGTTAGAGATGAGGCCTTAAAAAGTACTGATTTAGTTAGTGCAGACAGGAAAGAAGCCGTCCTGGAAGAAGAGCACTCTGCTAAGAAATCAGAAGCTAGCTTAAAGGGAGATGACACAGTAGAAATAGCAGTAGCCGAAAAACAAGAGGGTGATACAACAGAGACCAATGAATTGCCCACAGAAGAGGTTAGAGCAGTACAGTCATTGTTTCTCTTTTGCATGACTAATAAGATTAAGTAATTAGCTAAACTAATTTATTTTTCCCACTCCCTAATGTTGCAACTGGGATACTGCTCATGGATCCACCAGAAAGGTATTTCATAACGTCATAAAAAAACTTAGTGATGCCAAAATATTCACACAGCAACAATCAAAAAAATATTCCTTACTTTCTATAATTAACATGAACAGAAACTAAGACAGTGATGAAGTTTAAAGAAAAAAAAATTATCATAAATATAGTTTCTTACAATTCTGTCAATTGCATCCGAGACTTCCTCTTGCTCAAGCAACTTGAGGGTCCATATGCTACGTTACATGTTTGAGCTTATTATTTTAAAATTTGGAATATTTCAAACAACTACCTTGTAGTTTTGTTTTCTATCACCACATCTAGCCTTCTGATAACCATCATTATGTAACAGAATATTGGATTATCAGACAAGTCTAGCAAGAAGACTGATTGTACTTCTGAAATCATCACAAGAGATCCAAGCAAAGACATAACCCCAGAAATGGACCCAGGTAAAGTTGAGGAAGACAGTATTTCTGAAGCTGTTGAACTAAAGTGCCAAGAACTTCAAGAAAGTCAGCAGAAGACAGAAAATAAAACTGAGCAAAAGTTTGAGGCTGAAGATTACATTAAAGGAACACAAAACGCAGAGGAGACTATGGGGGCTGCCATCTTAACTGAAGAGGTAACTACAATCATTATAAAAGATAAGAATCTTCCATTTTTCCAGGTTCAGTTTTTTTATCATATGATTTCCAAGCAGGTGCAGAAGGAAATTGAGAAAGCCGATGATGGTGAACTGGTTAACCAATCAAACACAGAAGAAAATGACTCAAAGGATCTTGACACTGCATCCCTTTCAGATGAAAGAGTTGATGAGGTTAGCTGGACAATAGTGCTATGTGATATAATATGCATGCTGAACTGCTTCAATTTCTACAATAAACATAACTCGAAATCATGATCTAATCAGGTAAGAGAATCCATCTCTGTATCCACCAAATATCTCAAGGCAACAGATCTTGATGAAAAAACAGAAATAGCAAGCTCCGCGGTTCAGGAGACACAAACCATGGGAGAAGAGACATCACATATAGAAAAAAAGAAAGAAATAGAAGTAGAAGATAAAGGTGTTGAAAAGAGACTGGATCTCTCCACAATTGCACAAAAGGAAGACTCGGAAGAAGTGATTAAGGAGCAGATCATAGAGGATATTAATGATTACAATGAGGAAAAGAAAACACTTGTTGTGGAGGAAACAACAGACTCTAGGTTGGAAGAAGTTCATACAGATAACAAGCAAGTGGAGCTGTCTAACTTCCCTTCAGATGATAGTAATGTGCAAGCAGTTGAAGCTGAGGCAAGTCAACAGGAGAGCATGGCTCTTGAAGAAACATCCTCAAACTTTGCATCTCAATGTCCAACTGATGATCATGAGAATATAGATCAGGGGGATGTGCCCATGAAAAGTGCAGACATTGATGACATTGTGGAAAGCACGAAGACTTCTGATGTAGATCATGAATCCAAATTTCATGATGTGGAAGAGCTGCACACTGGTGATTTTAAAGATAAAATCAAAGAAGTTTCTGAAATGCCTACAAATGATGGTCATGAGAACGTAGAACAGGAGAATGTGACCATGAGAAGTGCAGAGTTTGATGACATTGGAGAAAGCAGAAAGACTTCTGATGTAGTTTACAAATCTAAATTTCATGATGTGGAAGAGCTGCACACTAGTGACATTAAAGATGAAATCAAAGAAGTTCCTGAAATGGCACATAAATCTCAGGGTAATGAAGCAGTTGCAAGAAGTGAAGTTGCCATTGATCAGACTGTCCCAGAAGAGGTGACAACAGCATCTCTAGCAATGACTTGCAAAGAAGAGGAGCATGAAACCAAAGCCACAATTGAGAATTTAGAAGGGAACATAGAGGAGTTGTCAACAACAAAAGATGATTTTTCAGAAAATTCTTCTGAGATTGAGATAAAAGAAGACATATGCTTGCAAAATGAAAAACCCAGGGCGCTTGAAGTTCCCAAGCTGAATCTTGAAGGCAAAAAAGACATACCAGACAGCCCAAATGAAGAGCGTGAGGAGAAAGGAACACTAAATGAAATCAAAGATGAAATTGGAGAACCTTCTGAAACAGTATCGAAATCTAAATGTCGCAACCTCAAAGCAGCTACAGAAGATGATGTTGCTGCCGATCAAATTCTCCAAGAGGAGAAATCTGAGGAGCAATATCAAAAAGAATCTTGTGCATTACCTTCCAAGGAACAGGAGCTTGGAAGTTCAACAAAAGTTGAGAAAACAGAAGAGCACATAAGGGGAGAAGAACTGGTAGAAGCTGAACCAAAAACAAGTGAAGACGTTTACTTGCAAAAGGAAGAGTCCAGGGAGCTCCAGGTCTCCGAAATACAGCTTGACAGTCCAAATGCAGTGCAAAAGGAAGCAAGAGGGATTTCAGTTGAAACTGAAGACAAGAACGATGCTTCTGAATCCATATCAGAGTCCAATGTTGAAGGAAATGGGAAGCTTAAAGAGGATGAAATTTGTTCAGCTCAGATCAATCCTGTGGAGAAATCTGAAGAGCAGAATCAGCAACCATACTCTATACCAATTTCAAGGGAACAGGAAGATGAAACTTCAATCAAAACTGAGAGCATGGAAGAGAAAACAAAGGAAGTGGATGTGCAGGTAGACAAATCAAAAGTGGAAGAGACATCCCTCCAAAAGGAAGATGAGGGTAAAGGCGCTAGAAAAGAAGAAATTAAAGAAGTTGCTGAATTAAAGGAAGATGAAACTTCAGTCAAATCTGACAGCATGGAAGAGAAAACAAAGGAAGTGGAAGTGCAGGTAGACAAATCAAAAGTGGAAGAGATATGCCTCCAAAAGGAAGATGAGGGTAAAGACGGTATAAAAGAAGAAATTAAAGAAGTTTCTGAATTAGTGTCCAAGTCTGGTTCTCTTGAGAATATTGTAGTAGCAGAATATGAATTTAATCCTGATCATCTTGTACCAACAGTGAAATCCGAAGAGCAAAATCAGACATCATCAGCTGGATTGCTTTCTGAAGAGCAGGAGCACGGCATTTCAATTGCAGCTGCAAGTATAGAAGAAAAGACAATAAGGGTGGAAATGCCAGAAGGTGAACGGAGCCTAATTGACGAAGCAATCTTGCAAAAGGAAGAGCCTAGAGAGCTCAAACCCTCCCAATTAGAGCCTCAAGTAGATAGTGATGTACAGGAGAAGAGTTTGGAGGATGTACATTTGACATTGCAGCCTGAACATGAAAATGAGAAAAGAGAGGCAGCAACCATGGATTTTTTGGCTGAAGAAAATCAGAGCAAAAGAGCAGATGATGCAACTGAACTCATGCATATTGGAGTCACAAAAGAACAGGTCAGATAGAGAATTGAACATAACTTTAAATATTACATGCTTTTTTTTTCTTTTCTCTTCCCATTTTCTTTTGCTTTTTCGCAAGCTTCGAAACATTCCAGGACTGTTAACTAAGAAAGATTAACAACAGATCCAGGAAGAAAAGGACGATGGTAAGAATTGTCCTGCAATAGCTACTGAGGAAAGCTACCCAGAAAATCAACTGAAGGATGAAGCAATACCAGGAGATATATTAGCAAAAGAGATGATAGAAAATGAAGTGGTAAGTCTACATATACTATAATTTTTGTTTACTTCTAGAGTCTTTGTTTCTACAAAATTGAATCATGTATCTCAAATACAGTTACATGAGGAAATTGAAAAGACCAGTGCAAGAGAGACAACTGATAAACAGATCAGCACAGAAAAAGGAACAGTCAAGAACCTTCCCCAGGCTTTTGTTGGGAATGAGACCACGACAGAGCATTTTCCAAACAAAACAGGAGGAGAAAATGGTGAAGACGCAGGAAAACAACTGAACAATGAAAATCAGGATGATGAGGCAATGTCTGGAGATGGCAGAATAGTATCCACAACAGCAACAGAAAAGGTACCATATTTAGATGCTCAAACCCTCTATTTTTCCAGCCTTGACCCAGAAAGGCACATTCTTATTTAAATATGGAACTCTTCCAAGATTCAATCAGCAAGATCATAAATGAGATGACAGTCAATTTTATAGAATTTTTTAACCGTTTTCTCATAAGTCCTCAGTGTTTTCATCAACATGGATAAAAGATTTTCCACCTTGAATCTCAATTAAGACATCTTTATATTTTATCTTGTCAGGTACTGGGTGCAGAGACATCCCAAAAAGAAAGTGCCATGAGCCTTGTGGAAGCCATTGACACCACCCTAGGCGTTATTTATCATGAAGAAAAAACATCTGATGGAACTTTGGAAAAACGGGCAGAGCCGGAGGCCTTGATTTCAACCACCAAGAAAGATGTTCCACAGGTGCTGCAGGAACCGATTGCTGAAACCATACAAGTAACTGAAGTAGGAGGTTTGCAGCCTGAAAATGCTACAAATGTTGATTCAGAAGCAAAAAGACATGAAGAACAAAAAGCAGACAATCTAATCAGTGAAAAAGATGGAAAAACAATAGAGGAGACTGCATCAAAGGATTCAGCCAAACTTTCATTACTTGACATGATGCAGAAATCCACAAGAGCATGGCATGTAGCAGAAGGAGAAATCACCGGAGAGCAAGAACCAAAAACAACCAAAGAAGAAATGCAAACTGAGAAGGCACAAAAGAAGGCACACGAAGAAGAAGAAGATGATGATGATGAACAACATGAAGAAGCAGAAGACGAGCACAAAAAGAATGACTCAGGCTCTGATGCTCCAGTAATGGTAGAAGCATCAAAAGACGTTGACATTAAAATTGCACACAAGAAATCACACAATATACTGTCAGGCGTCGGATCAAAGGTGAAGCATTCAATAATCAAGGTGAAGAAAGCCATTACAGGCAAATCTTCTCATTCAAAGCAACACTCACCAAAATGATCTAAACATAAACAAAAACATTCGGCTTGTTTTGATTTTTTTTTTTTTTTGTGTGATTGTATAAATTTCAGATTTGATTTTTTTCGTGTGTGATTGTATAAATTTCAGATTTATGTGTAATTTTTGCATAGTTAGTTTAATATATTATGATTGCAACTCAACTCAATTCAACTACTCCTTAATTTCAAATTAATTGAGGTCGATTGTATGAATTTTTTTTTTTTTTTCCATTTTCACACCATTATGAACTACATATTCAGAAAGATTTAAAGCTGAAATAGATCATTTTTATAGCCTATAAATTGCTAATAAATTTCACAAATAGAGCATAATGCGCATTAAACAGATGATGCAACCAAAAAAAATGAAGAAAAAAGAGACTGAACACACAAATCTAACCTCTTTTTTTTTTTTTTACCTAATTTAGAGCAGCCACAAGCCTCCATAGATTAATTTTGCCGCCAATTAAAATTGCGAGCGCTCTCTCTCGCAAGTGAAGGAGTCCATTGCTGATCTTCGTCTATATATATGTTATTGAAGTAACGACTGCTATGCTTGCTATAAATCAATCCTCTCTTCTCTCTTTCGCGCCTTCTCTCCATTTATTTTTTATTTTTTATTTTGAAAAATTCTCATCCATCAGTAATATTAGGCTCAAAATTTAATATAATATTCTTTTTTCTGAGATGAGTTGTCTAATTTTTTTTAAAAAAATGAGTTGTACAATTTTAAGTACAATTATAAATTTAATAATTTAATATAATATTCATATTTGCTTACTAAAAAAAATAAGTGGCCAACTTGGCTTGTTTGCAAGTTGGTTGAAAAAACTAACTTGATTTTTTTTTTTTGGTTAATAAAGAGATCATACGATCTAAATTTTTATGGACTGTATAATAGAGGATAATTCTTTTCTTAAAATTGACGACGGCAGGAATCGTACCCTGTACCTCATGATGCCCCTGGAGATGAGTTACAACTTGACTACTCCCTCACAGGTAAAACCAACTTGACTTTAGATTGTTTGCAAGTTAGTTGCCAAAACCAACATGATTTTGATTGTTTACAAGTTGATTGTTTACAAGTTGATTGTCAAAACCAACTTGATCTTGGTTGCTTGCAAGTCAATTTTGTCAAGTTGCTTGCTTAGCTCGTAAGAGTGTATTGCCTATAAATAAGCTTGATGGGCACAATATAAAGAGAGTGAAGTGTAGTAACCAACAGGGATGAGCAAGTGAGAGAAAATAAAGAGAGTGTTGGTGAATGTAGGAGAGTAATCACCTTGTGTGAGAAAAATACAGAATGTGAGTTTTTCTCATATTTTTAAGAGAGCTTTGTTGTACTCTTCTTGGGTGATAGTGAGAAATATTTTGTAACTCCTATAATTTTTTATAGTGAAATTCTTCCAGTCTAGTCGTGATTTTTTTCCGATTTGTTTGGAGTATTCCATGTAAAATTTGTGTGCTCCATATTTTCTTTAATTTTATTATTTCTATTATTTTAACTGCGATTTTCTTTATTCCGATCACTACCGATTTTCTGCATAATCTGCGTCAATTTTCTCAACAATCATATCAGGGCCAATTCATCTCCAACCAGCAGTTCTGGTTCTAAATAACCAAACCAAGATGAAAAATTATGAACCAAATGGTTTCGAACCGGCGCGAAACTATGAACCAAAATTGATCACTTCTGAACTGGTCCAAAACCAGGGGTGGCCGGATCTAGTCCGATTCCACACTTAATTGAAAATCATGAACTGTCAATTCTGAACTTGATTGGCCAGTTCTTAAACTGTGGCTACTCCTAGTTTTGCCTTTTGGCACAATTATATAAATTATTTTTTTGTGATATTGAAGTATTTGTGTTTCATATTTGTTATACTTTAATATCTTAGTATCATCATTATTTTACGAGAAAATATTAATATAATATTAAATTTTAATAAATAATTTTTTTTAGATATGATTTATAATCAATTTACACAATTAGTCATTTTTAAATATAAAATTTACTTTAAAAAATTCTTTCTATTTATAATAAAATAAAAAATACATCTAAACTTGATTGTTATGAGTTTATTGTAATTAGTTGAATGTTATATTACTCATTATATGATTTTACTATTAAAAATTTATATTATTTTAACATTAAAGTATAAATTTTGAATAATATTATTTAAAATGGTACTAAAATGTAAGAAATATAAAATATAAAATATTTAAGTGTTGCATAAACAAGTATAGAATTAATTTTGTAAAAAAGCGATATTAGGGAATTAAAATTGTAATTATCTCTATTTTTTTTAATAAATTTTGCCTAGAAAAAGAGTTCCTCTTTCTCTGATCTAAAATAGAGTGCCTCACGTTTTGTTTGGTACCCTGTCTTTTAATATTGCAAAGATGATTTGATGATGAGTGTTAATTAGATCAAATTTTAGAGAGGAAAATGTAATAGATATATATATAGTAGTAAATTAGTAATATAGAACTGAAAATGAAATATTCATTTTGTAAGATGACAAGCTTCAACAATTTGACATTTATAAAAATAATAAGGTAACGTTAAATCTATGTATATATTAAATGTTGAGTTTTAAAGTCATTAATTTCAAAATTTAACAAGTGTTTCTCTTCATAATTTAGCATTCACTCATAAACCCTTATGTGTTGAATTATTAAAATTTATAATATTTTTTTTAAAAAATCATAAAATTTCTTACTTTAACAATTGTAATCTTCTACTTCACTTATAGCACTTCTTTTTTATTTCACTACAAATACTTCTCTTCATTCCAATATTATATTTTATTATTGATAATGCAAAATATTAAAGAGTGAAAAGTCTATTTCACTATGGATCAATCTCCACCAAATTAAGGTAATATCTTTTTTTGGGTTTTTCTAAATGTTATTTTTTTTAATTATATATTATATTTTGTATTTTTTACTTATACATTCAATTATCTTTCAAAAGATGTTAATCTGGGAAGAAGGTTATGTATGGAATTGATAAAAACAATATTTGATTTCTGCTTGTTCTTTTTTATTTTTTTTTATGGTTATGATATAGGGAAAATTGATGTTTCAAGACAATTAGTTATCAAAAAAAGATGTCACATCTATTCATGATAGAGTTATAAAAGTTGGGTTGATGCTATCTATTGGTGGTGTCTGACTACATCTTTTGTGCATTAATTTGTATTTTTTTAATATTTTTTTGACTATCTATATTTTGCCTTGAAATTTAAGGTGCATTTACACCCCTAATGTTTAGACCGAAGAGCACATAAGCCCTTTATGTTTTTTTTGGACCATTTAAATACAAAATTTATGTTTTACTGTGTTTTTGGCCCCTCAGATAACGGTGGAGGACTTTGAAAAAAATATGGCAATCATACCAAAAGATATGGTCCCATAGCCTATTATATTTTTGCCAATCTATTAAAAAATTTATAAAGAGACAAAAAAGTATAAAAAGAAATGCATTTAATTAAGGGCTAGAGATGGACACGTAGAGGGATTGAGTTGGGGTTATTTTCACCCATGGTATCCAACATTTAGACTTGTAATCACCATGGTACCCAACTTTTAAATCGTAACATAAAACTATCCAATTTTTGTTCCGGTTACCAGTAAAGGATCCGTAGTAATTTTCAGGTCAGTGAGGATGATGTGGCGCTGACTTGTCAATGGGACCGACCACGTGTACAAAAAGCTGGCAAACCGAAAGTAGCCACGTCATCAATCTCGATGACGTGGCGCCACGTGTCAGTGGAAGCGGCCACATGTACAAAAAGCTGTATGTTTATTTTCACCCACGGTACCTAACATTTTGATTTGTTCCCACCATGGTACCCAACTTGCAAATCGTAATTTTATTAAAAATACATGTTTTTTCAATTTTAATTAGGTCTACCTATATTTTATCTAACATAAATCAAATTAGTTAACATAATTTTATAAAATCTTACTAAATTAAATTTAACAAGTAAACAATTAAAATTGAAATTAATAAATTTTATAAAATAATTAATTATGAAAATATTAATGTCAAAATATTGAAAAATTATTGTGTTTAAATAGAAAATTCATAAAGATTTATACTCTATCAAATTTGTAAAATTATATTATTATTTAGATAAAAAATATTGAAAGATAATTGTATAATTGTTCAAATAAAAAATTGATTAAAATTTTAATAAATCATTATGTGATAATGTAAGACTATAAAGATTGAAAATTAAATTGACATATAAATAAAATAATACTCTTATTATTTTTAGAAAATTTATTAAATTAAAG
>CATIWK010064458.1:0-20263 GCA_949634005.1 Mallotus japonicus
AAATTGCATGTAAATAGAGGATAAAATAGTGATTAATAAAATAATTCTAAATGAACACAAGACTAGACAAGTTAGTATTCCGTACCCAGAATTTCCTGGTTGTGGTGCTAGCTTTCTTTTAGAGAATCAAGTACCACCTCCGATTTTGTCCCAGTTATTACCCTGGGTGGCGACTCCATCATCTCCACGCTATGTCTTTGTGATATAGTAGTGTGTTCCCTAGAGCCCTGAGCTTAAATAGTGTCGCGGTTGCAAGAAACTTGGGCGCACGCTAAACCCCGCCGTCTACAAATAGCTTAAGCAGTCCTTAGAAAAAGAACCATAACCTCAGAAGACTGAGCTACCTTCATCCAGTCCTAGCATGTATGATCTTACCACTATTCTGAACAGAAAGAAACTTGGTAAGAAACCAGTAGGAGATGTTCAGGTTCTCTAGTCTGAAATTAAGAATATAAAGTTAGAAATAAAGCAGCTTAAAGAAAAGCAGCAAAAGGACTCTGACTTAATCCAATTCTTTGTCACCAAACTAGCTGAAGAAACTAGTGATAGTGATGAAGCTAAGAGTCTTGATCCCCAGTCCTTAGCAAATATAAATAAAGTCCCTTATGATTTCCTATGTGCTCTAAGTCAGATTACTTCCAGAAAATACATTGTCAAAATATCTCTTGTTTTTTATATTGAATTTCAGTTTGACATTATTGCTCCATTTGATACAGGAGCAGATTTAAGTTGTATAAAAACTAGTGTTGTTCCAAAACGTTTTTAGAAATCCACCAATGAAAAACTCTCTTCTGCTAACAATTCTAAAATGAATATAGAAGGAAAAGCATAAGCAACTGTTTTAAATAATGGTTTTTCTTTGTAAACTTCTTTTCTTCTAGTTTCTGATATTAGTTATTCTGTAATCTTAGGGACGGCTTTTATCAATTTGATAACCCCCTATATGGTTACTCATAACTCAATCGATTATAAAGATGATAAAGTTTTTATTTCTTTCCCCTTTTTAGAAAAGCCAAAAACCCGTCAACTTAATTTTGTTAAAGCTCATTCTATTTACAAAAATCAAATAAATTTTTTAATTAAAAGTAAAGAAAATGATTTATTGGTTTAAAGCACAATGTTCATTTCCAAAAAATTGAACAACAATTAAAGACAGCTTTGGTAAAAACAAAGATTTCTGATTTTCAAAAAATCATTGTCCAAAAAGTCTGTGCTGATTTACCAAATGCTTTTCGGAATAGGAAACAACATATAGTTGATTTACCTTATGAGTCTGGTTTTGATGAAAAAAATATTCCGACTAAAGCTAGACCAATTCAAATGAATGCTGAATTAGAACAGCATGATAGGAGAGAAATCCAGGACCTTGAGTCCAAAGGGTTAATCTCTAAATCCCGGTCTCCTTGGAGTTGTGTAGCTTTCTATGTAAATAAAGCTTATGAAATAGAAAGAGGCACTCCTAGGCTTATAATTAATTACAAACCTTTAAATACAGCTCTCAAATGGATAAGGTATCCAATTCCTAACAAAAAAGATCTTCTACAAAAGCTTCATTCTGCATTTGTTTTTTCAAAATTTGATATGAAATCAGGATTTTGGCAAATACAAATTGACAAAAAGCACCATTACAAAACTGCTTTTACAGTCCCTTTTGGATAATATGAGTGGAATTTAATGCCATTCGGTTTGAAAAATGCACTATCAGAATTCCAAAGAATTATGAATGACATTTTCAATCCATATTTTGAATTCTGTATAGTCTATATAGATGATGTGCTTATCTTTTCAAACTCAATTGAACAACATTTCAAGCATTTAAAGACTTTCCTTCATGTTGTTAAAGCTTCTGGTCTAGTAGTTTCTGAAAAGAAAATATCCCTTTTTCAAACCTGAGTCAGATTCTTAGGTCATTATACCTGTCAAGGTACGATTGTTCCAATCAAAAGATCCTTAGAATTTGCCAACAGGTTTCCTAATAAAATCCTTGATAAAACCTAGTTGCAAAGGTTCTTAGGTAGTTTAAATTATGTTTTGGATTTTTGTCCAAACATAAATAGGATTGCCAAACCTCTCCATGATAGGTTAAAAAAGAACTATTCCCTGGACAGATGAATATACTAAATTCATCCAACAAATAAAGAGATTTATCAAATTCTTCAATAGTGATTTCATCACTACTGACAAGATTCCTTTGAATTTTAGCAGACGAGGAAGCAGAGGAAGAAGAACAATAAGTCTTTAAATTTTCTTTGAAGAACTATAATGCCATTATTGGAACTATAATGAAGGAACCATTGGGAGACCCAAGGGACAAAGAACTTGGTGCAATAAAGGCAAAAAAGAGAAAACTTTTTCTCAAGAGAAGAGGGTTTGTAATGGGTTTCAAAGAGATGATTTTCTGATGCTTCATCATTAGAATCTATAGACCTAGGAAGGTTATCTCAGATACCCTCTATCATAAATCTTCCGTTTAAAGATCAACCTTATCATTACCCAGATTTGCCAAAAGTTATGACCTATATCATTTCACTGTTATCCAAACTTTACAGTTTCTTTAAATGATGAAAATTTATTAAAGTCTTTGGTTTTAAAGATCCAGACCCATAACTATAAAATGGAGGATGGATCCATTCCCATTGCATTAATTTTTAAAGTTCATTATAAAGCCATGATGTCTGCTTTTAACACAAAAAGTTAATTTCATAGTAAGAAAGGAGAAACCTTACTTCTCCAGACTGATATGACAAAAGCAAATGTGGTAATCCCTAAACCCATCTAATGGAATCAGATAACACTTCCCTAAGAAGATTCTCGTTTCTCTATTTTAGAAATCAGTTGAGGGACTTTACCTGAGGGCTCTGGGAGACCCAGAATACTTGGTTGTTCAAAAGCCGGAAGCTTTAGAGTTGATTGAATTGCTTTAAGGAGTTCTGGAGTTTGAGAAATGGATTCAATCTAATGTTGAATCTCAAGTGCTTTGGAAGAGTCATCTTTACTTTGTTCTTGGCTGACAAGACTTTATTGGTTTTTCAATAGAGAGGGAAACTTTATCAAGGACAACTTTATCTTAATTAGATTTCTCTTTATCTTTCTTTTTATGAGGCATCTTTATTTTTTCTATAAAAATTCTCTTGTCAGAAAATCTGGCCAAGAGCTTTCTTCTCCTTTAATATATTCTATATCAAAATCAAAGATACTCAAAATAGGATCAAAGGGTACACTGTTCAAAGGTCTGGATGCAAATGATGAAATAAAGTCACTGTGCCGATTTCACGCTCTAGTCACAGGCTAGACACAAAGGTTACCAGACCAAATGCAACAATGTTTTCACATAATTTATAGTGTGCAGGATCCTAATGAAGGCCAAGGATCAAAGTGTACACTGTTCAAAGGTTTAGATACAGATGATAAAATCTGGATGCAAATGATGAAATAAAGTCACTGTGCCGGTCTCACGCTCTAGTCACAAGCTAGACACAGAGGTTACCGGACCAAATGCAACAAAGTTTTCACAAAATTTTTAGTATGCAGGATCCTAATTTCTTAGGCAAGCACAGAGCATACGTTCTATTACTTAAAATCCAGAAAGATAAAAAAAATCTTTAAAATAAAGAAACTTTAAAACATAAGAGTAAAGAGCTTACTGAAAATTTGAACTTTATTAATCCGAGTAAAAGAAGGTATAAGAAGTTCTTTATCAAAAAGCTGAGGTTTACAAGAAACTATATTGAAGCTTTAAATGTGAGAACAATTTTAACTATTACAAACTTTTAATCTTAGAGAGGAAAGATAGGCTTATCAACTCTCTAAATAACTATATCTCTAATTGTGTTCTCCTCTTGTATACAGGAGGATGCTTCTTTATATAGAGAGCTTGGAAAGGATTGCAGATGCACGAGATTCTTCAGGAGGGGCCAAGCCATGTGAGAAGTTCCTGACAAGTCCATGATTGGAGGAAGAATAATTATCCTCTATCCTTTTCTTTAGAGTTTCTTAACTTTAGTGATAATATACCCACCAGGTCCTGAAAATTGAAGTCAGGGCCCCATCCATATGGTGTAATAGAGTGAAGTGGGACTTGTGCTGAGGCAGGAGGAGAATATTTGACATAAAAGTCAAATTTTCCTGAGTGTTGTCCGAAAGTATCCCAATTATGTTGACCTGGAAAACGGAAATAATATCAAAATACTTTTTTTTAAATGCTCTAACTTTTACATGGGCCGTCTAAACGGATTTTAAACCCATCAAGCTGGAAAAGAAATATGTACAAAGCTTTCCAAATCTTTATAAACCTGTGGGCTTAATAGGGGAAAAGACTCCAAAACAATCATCTTCATTATCCCTGATTCTTCAGACATATTAGAGTTCGCAGAAGAAGTAGTCCTGGACTGGACCAACTGTTGCATTATTGTAAAGTATTCTTCTTCTATTTTTGCGGAGGCAAGAAGAGCACTAGCATGCGATTTCTGACCTAGGAAATTGGACAGAGAAGGAGAAAGTCCAAGAAATCCATGTCGTTGCAGCCAGCTTGTTATAGTATTTTTAGAGATTTTGTCTGAAATTTTGTAAGAATTCCACCACTTTACTTTAAATTTTCTTTAAAGAACTATAATGCCATTATTCAAACTATAATCAAGGAACCATTGGGAGACCCAAGGGACAAAGAACTTGGTAAAATAAAGGCATAAGAGAGGAAACTTTTTCTCAAGAGAAGAGGGTTTGTAATGGGTTTCAAAAAGATTAAAACCATTACGGATGTCAGAAGGGAGAATTTCAGGAATGGGACCATAGTTATTCCACCATCTGGTGAACCATGCTAGGAACTTTGAAACATTAGCATGATCACTGAGGAAAAATAACCATGAATGGGTTCTATAGTTGTTTTGGATCAGGAAGGTATTAAACCATGCTTGCTCATAATCCCAATAGGAAAATGTGCGACAGAAATCAAGCTTGGTTTGGAAATTGACTAGGAAGGTTTTTGGTTTAAAGAGTTCCTAGTTCTAGTCTTTAGGATGAAGAACTTTAAGGATTTTACAGGTAGAATAAGAAGGGTCAAGAGAGCCTTTATGGTAGAAGTGTTTAAATTCTGCCGAACCTGTAAATTCCAAAACGTTTTGATAATATTCTGGGGGTTTAGAAAGATCCCAAGGTTTATAAAACCAATTTTTCGGAAAGTGGTTTTGGAGAGAATAAAAAGGGTCTTTATGATAAAAACCATCTTCAATTGTTAAAATATTTTGGAAATTGGTTTTTGTGAGAAATTCAAAAGTTTTAACTTTAGACTGTGATAAAATAATTTGTGAACTACTCTGAGTAGATACAATATTTAAATCACTCTGAGAAACGGTTTTTGAAGAAGAAGATTCTCCTTTCTCTGTTTTAGAAATCAGTTGAGGGGCTTTACCTAAAGGCTCTAGGAGGCCCAGAATACTTGGTTGTTCAGAAGTTGGAGGCTTCTGAGTTGCTTGAATTGCTTTAAGGAGTTCTGAAGTTCAAGAAATGGATTCAACCCAATGTTGAATCTCAAGAGATTTGGAAGAGTCATCTTTACTTTATTCTTGGCTGACAATATCATACCAAGACTTTATTGGTTTTTCAGCAGAGAGGGAAACTTTATCAGGGACAACTTTATCTTAATCAGATTTCTCTTTATCTTTCTTTTTACGAGGCATCTTTATTTTTTTTGTAAAAATTCTCTTGTCAGAAAATCTGGCAAAGAGTTTTCTTCTCCTTTAATATATTCTATATCAAAATCAAAGATACTCAAAATAGCTTGCCATCTGGCAAAAATCTATTTTGATGCAATATTTTGAACATCTTTTTGTAAAATTTCTTTGGCAAATTTGTAATCAATTCGAAGTAAAAACTTTTGATTCAACAAATTAGACTGAAATTTTGTGATGCAGAGAACAATGGAAAGAATTTCTTTTTTGATGGTAGAGTAGTTTTTTTGGGTATCATTCCAGTCTCCAGAAGTATACTGAACAACTACTTCCCACCTATTTTGAACTTGCTTTAAAATACCACCATATCCTAAGTCACTAGCATCTGTTTCAACCACTTTGGGTAGGCTAGGATCAACTAAATGAAGACAGGGTATTTCAACTACATGTTTCTTTATTTGTTGGGTGACTTTATTATGTTCATCTGTCCAGGGAACAGGGTTCTTTTTTAACCTATCATGGAGAGGTTTGGCAATCCTATTTATGTTTAAACAAAAATCCAAAACATAATTTAAACTACTTAAGAACCTTTCTAACTGGGTTTTATCAAGGATTTTCTCAGGAAACCTGTTCGCAAATTCTAAGGATCTTTCGATTGGAACAATCATACCTTGACAGATATAATGACCTAAGAATCTAACTCGGATTTGAAAAAGGGATATTTTCTTGTCAGAAACTACTAGACAAGAAGCTTTAACAACATGAAGGAAAGTCTTTAAATGCTTGAAATGTTGTTCAATTGAGTTTGAAAAGATAAGCACATCATCTATATAGACTATATAGAATTCAAAATATGGATTGAAAATGTCATTCATAATTCTTTGGAATTCTAACGGTGCATTTTTCAAACCGAATGGCATTATATTCCACTCATACTGTCCAAAAGGGACTGTAAAAGTAGTTTTGTAACGGTGCTTTTTGCCAATCTATATTTGCCAAATCCTGATTTCATATCAAATTTTGAAAAAACAAATGCAGAATGAAGCTTTTGTAGAAGATCTTTTTTGTTAGGAATTGGATACCTTATCCATTTGAGAGTTGTATTCAATGGTTTGTAATTAATTACAAGCCTAGGAGTGCCTCTTTCTATTTCAGAAGCAATATTTACATAGAAAGCTGCACAACTCCAAGGAGACCGGGATTTAGAGATTAACCCTTTAGACTTAAGGTCCTGGATTTCTCTCCTACAGTGCTGTTCTAATTCAGCATTCATCTGAATTGGTCCAGCTTTAGTAGGAATATTTTTTTCATCAAAACCAGACTCATAAGGTAAATAAACTATATGTTGTTTCCTATTCCGAAAAGTATTTGGTAAATCAGCACAGACTTCTTGGACAATGATTTTTTGAAAATCAGAAATCTTTATTTTTACCAAATCTGTCTTTAATTGTTGTTCAATTTTTTGGAAATGAACATTGTGCTTTAAGTCAAATAAATCATTTTCTTTACTTTTAATTAAAAAAATTTATTTGACTTTTGTAAATAGAATGAGCTTTAACAAAATTAAGTTGACGAGTTTTTGGCTTTTCTAAAAAAGGGAAAGAAATAAAAACTTTATCATCTTTATAATCAATTGAGTTATGAGTAACCATATAGGGGGTTATCAAATTGATAAAAGGCATCCCTAAGATTACATAATAACTAATATCAGAAACTAGAAGAAAATAAGTTTTCAAAGAAAAACCATTATTTAAAACAGTTGCTTTTGCTTTTCCTTCTATATTCATTTTAGAATTGTTAGCAGAAGAGAGTTTTTCAGGGTGGTTTCTGAAAATGTTTTGGAACAACACTAGTTTTTATACAACTTAAATCTGCTCCTGTATCAAATAGAGCAACAGTGTCGAACTGAAAATCATTATAAAAAAAAAAGGAGATATTTTGACAATGTATTTTTTGGAAGTAATCTAACTTAGAGCACATAGAAAATCATAAGGGACCTTATCTATATTTGCTAAGGACTGGGGATCAAGACTCTTAGCTTCATCACTATCACTAGTTTCTTCAGCTAGTTTGGTGACAAGGAATTGGATTAAGTCAGAGTCCTTTTGCTGCTTTTCTTTAAGCTGCTTTATTTCTAACTTTATATTCTTAATTTCAGACTAGAGAACCTGAACATCTCCTACTGGTTTTTTACTAAATTTCTTTCTGTTTAGAATAGTGGTAAGATCATACATGCTAGGACTGGATGAGGGTAGCTCAGTCTTTTGAGGTTCTAGCTCTTTTTCTAAGGACTGCTTAAGCTGTTCTAGATACCTTTTCTACACATCAGGGTCATTGATGTGTTGGATAGCATCTAGAATAAGACTTTGTTCTTTAATAAGCTTGTTAAGTTGCTTACTTCCTGAACTAGAATTTGATTCTGAATCAGAAAAAGAGGAAGCTACAAGTTCGTCAATCTGGGGATATCCTTCTTCTGAAGAAATGATGTCAGACTCAGAAGTTCCTATAAGCAAGGCTGAAAGCTTTACTAAGGTTTCTTCTTCTAGATCTAGTTCCTGAAGTTTTTTGGAGACTTTACAATATTTAGAAATATGCCCTTTCTTGCCATATTTATAGCAAGTGACATTTTTCTTAGATTGGGATGCTTTATCTTTTTTAGAGGAGGATTTCCTTTAAGGTTTCTTATAGTAAGAATCTTCAGAAGTTATTTTCTTATGAAATTTCTTGGATTTAGAAAATTTCTTAGAAGAGGACTTCTTCTTACTACAATCTCCTTTATAAGTTTGGTCCTGGCTATAGCTATAGTCAAATTGTTTATAGAAAGATCCTAATTCTATTCTAGACTTTCTTAACTCCCACTTTAAATATTTTTGGAGTTTTAAGTCTTGATAGATCTTTAATCCTTCTTTCTGGGTAGTATTGATCAATTCACCATAGGTAAGCTAATCGTAAGGAATTATATGGGAACCAAAAGACTGTCTAATTGTATCTCTAACTCGTTCTCTTAGAAGGGTAGGAAGACTTGTAAGAAACTTTTCTTTCCAGAAGGGCTGGTTGGAGTCTTCTCTAAGCATTACCCTAGTGAGAAAAGTGGATCTATACCATTGGAAGTCACTAAGGTTTTTGCACCTAAGATTGGATAGGAGGTCAGCATTTTTGTCTTTCAAGTGAGAGGAGTCACCTACAAAATGTAATGCTATAGTCAATATAAAGGTGGACACGGCATCCTGAATGGTATTTCCTAAGGAGTCAAGGATAGGTAGACCTTCTTCATTTTTTTGGATAGCATACAAAATGTCTGTTTGTTGTTGGACTGTGAGATGATAATCCCACCATCCTTTTAATTGACCAGAGAAACCTGCTATAATAAGTTCTACAACAGACCTATCAGAGGTTCCTGTTTGGGTTTTATAAGCATTAGATGCCATAGTCATCTGCTGAAAGGAGTTCAAAATTTGGTATTTTGTCATCCCATCAATGTTCCATTCATAAACAGAACTGGCACTGAACTTCGGCTGGACTAAAATGCTAGGATGGTTTCCTATTTCTAGGTCTGGATACTAAACTTTAGTATATCCTAATCAGAAAGTTTAGTTATTTTGCTAATGAAGTTTAGTAATTCTAGGAGACTGTTCCTAGAATGCATCTTCTTCAGAATGGGATTCACTAACTTTATCAAGAACACTAACATTCTGGTTAATAGATTGTGTGGTATTAGGAGCTATAAGGTTGGAAGGAGAGGATGGCCCTATTTTGCTAAGTTGTTCTCTAACAGCTTCCAAGAACTCAGATTTTGAATGTTTGATTTCTTGTTGGGCATTACTAGAGACTTGATATGGCTTAAACATGGGGTTTTTAAGCCTTTTGTCTATGATCCCTGAGGGAAGAGGAGCTATAGAACTGTAAGATTGACCTTCTATCCTAGATAGTTATTTACCGATACTGTTAAGATGGGCATTGGTAAAGTTGTTCTAAACCACAATATTCTTAAGGTTCTGAACATCACTATCTTGGGGTTTCTTATAAGGACAAGCTTCTATGGTCTCATCTCCTACAAGAAGTTTAATCAACCTAAGAGGAGGATGTTCGGATTCTATACTTTGACCATTTGTTGTTTCCCAAACTGTTACTTTCTTTCTAATAGTAATAGGATTTAAATCTTTAAAAGGGTAAGAAATATTGTTTTCTGATGCATGGAGTTCAAAACAATCAAAAAACAATATGTTAACTTTATTTTCTTACACAAAATTATAAAACAGATTTTGAATATCTTGTCTCTTATTTAGAAAATGCTTAAAAAACCAAGTTCTTTTTTCTAAATTATGAGGTGCATAAAAATCTTGATGCAAGAGTACTTTATCAGGAGTGAAATCTTTATCTGTAGTATTTAGTTCATGAGGGGCTAGATTTTCTGTTGTAGCAGATGCAGTAGGGGAAGCAGGAGGTGAAGGAGACTTTATTTCCTGTTGTGGCTCAGTATAGATTGGTCAGGCTATATTAGTATTGTGGTCTATATTTCTGAGTGATGTAGAGGGTAAGTCAGATGTAGAATATCTGGCTGAAGATGTGCATGGCAGGTTTATAACAGGAGGAAGGTTTGGGTGGAGATCTGTTTGCTCTATGTAAGGTAAGTTGATAACTTTTGGCAGATCTGGGTTATGATAAGGTTAATCTTTAAACGAAAGATTTATGATAGAGGGTATCTAAGATAACCTTCCTAGGTCTATAGATTCTGATGATAAAGCATCAGAAAATCTAGAACTAGAAAATGCTCTGTCAAAACTGATCTTTACTCGTCCGTCTTGGAATTGGGTGATATGCTTTATTTGTGTATTTGGGGCTTGCTTTTCAGTGGCTGTAGGGATTGGTTCAGTAGCACTTTCCAAGATCTAGTCTTGGGGAAGTGATATCTAATTCCATTGGATGGGTTTAGGGATTACCACATTTGCTTTTGTCATATCAGTCTGGAGAAGCAAGGTTTCTCCTTTCTTACTATAAAATCAGCTTTTTGTGTTAAAAGTAGACATCATGGCTTTATAATGAACTTTAAAAATTAATGCAATGGGAATAGATCCATCCTCCATTTTATAGTTATGGGTCTGGATCTGCAAAACCAAAGACTTTAATAAATTTTCATCATTTAAAGAAACTGTAAAGTTTGGATAAGAGTCAAATAATATAGGTCCTTTACAAAGACTGGACTCTATGGTTCCTAAGAGGGAATCCTTAAAGTCTCTACAGCCACTGAAAATAAGCCCCAAATACACAAATAAAGCATATCAACCAATTCCAAAACGGACAAGTAAAGATCAGTTTTGACAGAGCATTTTCTAGTTCTAGATTTTCTGATGCTTCATCATCAGAATCTATAGACCTAGGAAGGTTATCTCAGATACCCTCTGTCATAAATCTTCCGTTTAAAGATCAACCTTATCATAACCCAGATCTGCCAAAAGTTATCAACTTACCTTACATAGAGCAAACAGATCTCCACCTAAACCTTCCTCCTGTTACAAACCTGCCATACACATCTTCAGCTAAATATTCTACATCTGACTTACCATCTACATCGATCAGAAATATAAACCACAGTACTTATATAGCCCGACCAATCTATACTGAGCCACAACAGGAAATAAAGTCTCCTTCACCTCCTGCTTCCCCTACTGCATCTACTATAACAGAAAATCTAGCCCCTCATGAACTAAATACTATAGATAAAGATTTCACTCCTGATAAAGTACTCTTGCATCAAGATTTTTATGCACCTCATAATTTAGAAAAAAAACTTGGTTTTTTAAGCATTTTCTAAATAAGAGACAAGATATTCAAAATCTGTTTTATGATTTTATGCAAGAAAATAAAGTTAACATATTGTTTTTTGATTGGTTTGAACTCCATGCATCAGAAAATAATATCTCTTACCCTTTTAAAGATTTAAATCCTATTACTATTAGAAAGAAAGTAACAGTTTGGGAAACAGCAAATGGTCAAAGTATAGAATCTGAACATCCTCCTCTTAGGTCGATTAAACTTCCTGTAGGAGATGAGACCATAGAAGTTTGTCCTTATAAGAAACCCCAAGATAGTGATGTTCAGAACCTTAAGAATATAGTGGTTCATAACAACTTTACCAATGCACATCTTAACAGTATCGGTAAACAACTATCTCGGATAGAAGGTCAATCTCATAGTTCTATAGCTCCTCTTCCCTCAGGGATCATAGACAAAAGGCTTAAAAACCCCATGTTTAAGCCATATCAAGTCTCTAGTAACGCCCAATAAGAAATCAGACATTCAAAATCTGAGTTCTTGGAAGCTGTTAGAGAACAGCTTAGCAAAATAGGGCCATCCTCTCCCTCCAACCTTATAGCTCCTAACACCACACAATCCATTAACCAGAATGTTAGTGTTCTTGATAAAGTTAGTGAATCCCATTCTAAAGAAGATGCATTCCAGGAACAGTCTCCTAGAATTGCTAAACTTCATTGGCAGAATAACCAACTTTTTCGATCAGGATATACTAAAGTTCAGTATCCAGACCTAGAAATAGGAAACCATCCTAGCATTTTAGTCCAGCCGAAGTACAGTGCCAGTTCTGTTTATGAATGGAACATTGATGGGATGACAAAATACCAAATTCTGAACTCCCTTCAGCAGATGACTATTGCATCTAATGCTTATAAAACCCAAACAAGAACCTTTGATAGGTCTGTTGCATAACTTATTATATCAGGCTTCTCTGGCCAATTAAAAGGATGGTGGGATTATCATCTCACAGTCCAACAGTAAATAGACATTTTGTATGCTATCTAAAAAGATGAAGAAGGTCTACCTATCCTTGACTCCTTAGGAAATACCATTCAGGATGATGTGTCCACCCTTATATTGACTATAGCATTACATTTTGTAGGTGACTCCTCTCACCTTAAAGACAAAAATGCTGACCTCCTATCCAATCTTAGGTGCAAAAACCTTAGTGACTTCTAATGGTATAGATCCACTTTTCTCACTTGGGTAATGCTTAGAGAAGACTCCAACCAGCCATTCTGGAAAGAAAACTTTCTTGCAGGTCTTCCTACCCTTCTAGGAGAACGAGTTACAAATACCATTAGACAGTCTTTTGGTTCCTATATAATTCCTTACGATCAGCTTACTTATGGTGAATTGATCAGTACTACCCAAAAAGAAGGATTAAAGATATGCCAGGACTTAAAACTCCTAAAACATTTAAAGTGGGAGTTAAGAAAGTCTAGAACAGAATTAGGATCGTTCTGTAAAAAATTTGACTATAGCTATAGCCAGGACCAAACTTGTAAAGGAGATTGTAGTAAGAAGAAGTCCTCTTCTAAGAAATTTTCTAAATCCAAGAAATTTCATAAGCAAATAACTTTTGAAGATTCTTACTATAAGAAACCTTATAGGAAATCCTCCTCTAAAAAAGATGAAGCATCCCAATCTAAGAAAAATGTCACTTGCTATAAATGTGGCAAGAAAGGGCATATTTCCAAATATTGTAAAGTCTCCAAAAAACTTCAGGAACTAGATCTAAAAGAAAAAACCTTAGTAAAGCTTTTAGCCTTGCTTATAGGAACTTCTAAGTCTGACATCACTTCTTCAGAAGAAGGATATCCCCAGATTGAGGAACTTGTAGCTTCCTCTTCTTCTGATTCAGAATCAAATTATAGTTCAAGAAGTAAGTAACTTAACATGCTTACTAAAGAACAGAGTCTTATTCTAGATGCTATCCAACACATCAGTGACCCTGATGTGCAGAAAAGGTATCTAAAACAGCTTAAGCAGTCCTTAGAAAAAGAGCCAGAACCCCAGAAGACTGAGCTACCCTCATCCAGTCCTAGCTTGTATGATCTTACCACTATTCTGAATAGAAAGAAACTTGGTAAGAAACCAGTAGGAGATGTTCAGGTTCTCCAGTCTGAAATTAAAAATATAAAGTTAGAAATAAAGCAGCTTAAAGAAAAGCAGCAAAAGGACTAACTTAATCCAATTCCTTATCACCAAACTAGCTGAAGAAACTAGTGATAGTGATGAAGCTAAGAGTTTTGATCCCCAGTCCTTAGCAAATATAGATAAAGTCCCTTATGATTTCCTATGTGCTCTAAGTCAGATTACTTCCAGAAAATACATTGTCAAAATATCTCTTATTTTTTATAATGAATTTCAGTTTGACACTATTGCTCTATTTGATACAGAAGCAGATTTAAGTTGTATAAAAACTAATGTTGTTCCAAAACATTTTCAGAAAACCACCCGTGAAAAGCTCTCTTCTGCTAACAATTCTAAAATGAATATAGAAGGAAAAGCAGAAGCAACTGTTTTCAATAATGGTTTTTCTCTGAAAACTTCTTCTCTTCTAGTTTCTGATATTAGTTATTCTGTAATCTTAAGGACGCCTTTTATCAATTTGATAACCCCCTATATGGTTACTCATAACTCAATCGATTATAAAAATGATAAATTTTTTATTTCTTTCCCTTTTTTAGAAAAGCCATAAACCCATCAACTTAATTTTGTTAAAGCTCATTCTATTGACAAAAATCAAATAAATTTTTTAATTAAAAGTAAAGAAAATGATTTATTTGATTTAAAGCACAATGTTTATTTCCAAAAAATTGAACAACAATTAAAGACAGATTTGGTAAAACTAAAGATTTCTGATTTTCAAAAAATCATTGTCCAAGAAGTCTATGCTGATTTACCAAATGCTTTCTGGAATAGGAAACAACATATAGTTGATTTACCTTATGAGTCTGGTTTTGATGAAAAAAATAGTCCTACTAAAGCTAGACCAATTCAGATGAATGCTGAATTAGAACAGCACTATAGGAGAGAAATCCAGGACCTTGAGTCCAAAGGGTTAATCTCTAAATCCCGGTCTCCTTGGAGTTGTGCAGCTTTCTATGTAAATAAAGCTTCTAAAATAGAAATAGGCACTCCTAGGCTTGTAATTAATTACAAACCTTTGAATACAACTCTCAAATGGATAAGGTATCCAAATCCTAACAAAAAAGATCTTCTACAAAAGCTTCATTCTGCATTTGTTTTTTCAAAATTTGATATGAAATCAGGATTTTGGCAAATACAAATTGACAAAAAGCATCATTACAAAACTGCTTTTACAGTCCCTTTTGGACAGTATGAGTGGAATGTAATGTCATTCGGTTTGAAAAACGCACCATCATAATTCCAAAGAATTATGAATGACATTTTCAATCCATATTTTAAATTTTGTATAGTCTATATAGATGATGTGCTTATCTTTTCAAACTCAATTGAACAACATTTCAAGCATTTAAAGACTTTCCTTCATGTTGTTAAAGCTTCTGGTCTAGTAGTTTCTGAAAAGAAAATATCCCTTTTTCAAACCCGAGTCAGATTCTTAGGTCATTATATCTGTCAAGGTATGATTGTTCCAATCGAAAGTTCCTTAGAATTTACAAACAGGTTTCCTAATAAAACCCAGCAGCAAAGGTTCTTAGGTAGTTTAAATTATGTTTTGGATTTTTGTCCAAACATAAATAGGATTGCCAAACCTCTCCATGATAGGTTAAAAAAAACCCTGTTCCCTGGACAGATGAATATACTAAAGTCATCCAACAAATAAAGAAACATATAGTTGAAATACCCTGTCTGCATTTAGCTGATCTTAGCCTACCCAAAGTGGTTGAAACAGATGTTAGTGACTTAGGATATGGTGGTATTTTAAAGCAAGTTCAAAATGGGTGGGAAGTAGTTGTTCAGTATACTTCTGGACACTGGAATGATACCCAGAAAAACTACTCTACCATCAAAAAAGAAATTCTTTCCATTATTCTCTGCATCACAAAATTTCAGTCTGATTTATTGAATCAAAAGTTTTTATTTCAAATTGATTGCAAATCTGCCAAAGAAATTTTACAAAAAATGTTCAAAATATTGCATCAAAACAGATTTTTGCCAGATGGCAAGCTATTTTGAGTATCTTTGATTTTGGTATAGAATATATTAAAGGAGAAGAAAACTCTTTGCCAGATTTTCTGACAAGAGAATTTTTACATAAAAAATAAAGATGCCTCGTAAAAAGAAAGATAAAGAGAAATCTGATTCAGATAAAGCTATCCCTGATAAAGTTTTCCTCTCTGCTAAAAAACCAATAAAGTCTTGGTATGATATTGTCAGCCAAGAACAAAGTAAAGATGACTCTTCCAAAGCTCTTGAGATTCAACATTGGGTTGAATCCATTTCTCGAACTCCATAACTCCTTAAAAAAATTCAAGCAACTCTGAAGCCTCCGGCTTTTGAACAACCAAGTATTTTGGGCCTCCCAAAGCCCTCAGCTAAAGCCCCTCAACTGATTTCTAAAATAGAGAAAGGATAATCTTCTTCTTCAAAAACCCTTTCTCATAGTGATTTAAATATTGTATCTACTCAAAGTAGTTCACAAATAGTTTTATCATAGTCTAAAGTTAAAGCTTATGAATTTCTTACAAAAACCAATTTCCAAAATATTTTAACAATTGAAGATGGTTTTTATCATAAAGACCCTTTTTATTCTCTCCAAAACTACTTTCCGAAAAACTGGTTTTATAAACCTTGGGATCTTTCTAAACCCCAAGAATATTATCAAACCGTTTTGGAATTTACAGGTTCGGCAGAATTTAAACACTTCTACCATAAAGGCTCTCCTGACCCTTCTTATTCTACCTGTAAAATCCTTAAAGTTCTTCATCCTAAAGACTGGAACTAGGAACTCTTTAAACCAAAAACCTTCCTAGTCAATTTCCAAACTAAGCTTGATTTCTGTCGCACATTTTCCTATTGGGATTATGAGTAAGCATGGTTTAATACTTTCCTAATCCAAAACAACTATAGAACCCATTCATGGTTATTTTTCCTATGTGATCATGCTAATGTTTCAAAGTTCCCAGCATGGTTCACCAGATGGTGGAATAACTATGGTCCCATTCCTGAAATTCTCCCTTCTGACATCCGTAATGGTTTTAATCTCTTTGAAACCCATTACAAACCCTCTTCTCTTGAGAAAAAGTTTCCTCTCTTATGCCTTTATTGCACCAAGTTCTTTGTCCCTTAGGTCTCCCAATGGTTCCTTGATTATAGTTCAAATAATGGCATTATAGTTCTTCAAAGAAAATTTAAAGTAAAGTGGTGGAATTCTTACAAAATTCTAGACAAAATCTCCAAAAATGCTATAGCAAGCTGGCTGCAACGACATGGATTTCTTGGACCTTCTCCTTCTCAGTCCAATTTCCTAGCTCATAAATCGAATGCTAATGCTCTCCTTGCCTCCATGAAAACAGAAGAAGAATACTTTACAATAATGCAATAGTTGGTCCAGTCCAGGACTACTTCTTCTGCGAACTCTAATATGTCTGAAGAATCAGGGATAATGAAGATGATTTTTTTGGAGTCTTTTCTCCTATTAAGCCCACAGGCTTATAAAGATTTGCAAAGCTTTGTATATATTTCTTTTCTAGCTTGATGGGTTGAAAATCCATTTAGACGGCCCATGCAAAAGTTAGAGCATTTAAAAATATATATATATATATATATATATATATATATTTTGATATTATTTCTATTTTCCAGTTCACCATAATTGGGATACTCTCAGACAGCACTCAGGAAAATTTGACTTTTATGTCAAATATTCTCCTCCTACCTCAGCACAAGTCCCACTTCACTCTATTACACCACATGGATGGGGCCCTAACTTCCATTTTCAGGACCTGGTGTGTGTATTATCACTAAAGTTAAAAAACTCTAAAGAAAAGGACAGAAGATAATTATTCTTCCTCCAATCACGGACTTGTCAGGAACTTCTCACATGGCTTGGCCCCTCCTAAAGAATCTTATGCATCTACAATCCTTCCCAAGCTCTCTATATAAAAAAGCATCCTCCTGTATACAAGGGGAGAACACAATTAGAGATATAGTTATTCAGAGAGTTGATAAGCCTATCTTTCCTCTCTAAGATTAAAAGTTTGTAATAGTTAAAATTATTCTCACATTTAAAGCTTCAGTATAGTTTCTTGTAAACCTCAGCTTTTGGATAAAGAACTTCTTATACCTTCCTTTACTCGGATTAATAAAGTTCAAATTTTCAGTAAGCTCTTTACTCTTATGTTTTAAAGTTTCTTTAGTTTAAAGATTTATTTATCTTTCTGCATTCTAAGTAACAGAACGTATGCTCTATGCTTGCCTAATAAATTAGGATCCTGCACACCAGAAATTTTGTGAAAACTTTGTTGCATTTGGTCTGGTAACCTCTGTGTCTAGCCTGTGACTAGAGCATGAGATCGGCACAGTGACTTTATTTCATCATTTGCATCTAGATTTTATCATCTGCATCCAGACCTTTGAACAGTGTACCCTTTGATCCTTGGCCTTCATCTGGATATATATGTTTGTTCTTTTGTTTTAAAACTTAAAAGAGGTCTTTGTTGTTTAGAACTTGAGAGACTATTTTGTTTTAAACCTGAGTAAGAGATGTATATATAAGTATGTTTATTAATGCTCACATGACATTAAATGGGAGGCATTTAAAAAAAATTTAAAAAAATAAGTTGGCAACCCATTCAGAGTTTAACTAATTGATGAATTTCTTTTTTTTCTCTCCTCCACTTTTAGTGACGGACTTGGTGAATTTTTTTTTTAATTTTTAAAAGCAATTCTGCCACTTTTTTGAATAATAAGGCCCAATGTTGGGCCTCTTGTAAGTTTTTATAAAAAAAGATAATTTATTTTTTAAATAAAGCTTCTTAGTAAAGGTATGTACCTTCACTAAGATAATTTATTAAAGAGAAAAAATAATTTAACATAAACAACCTCAAGGGCAATGGAAAAAACAAAAGAGAGAAACAAAAAACTGAAACTATTTTCTACTCTCCACAAACTAACCCCCTGCAAATCCAAAAGAAGACAGTCATTGAGATGTTTGAGAAAGAGACCTCGTTTGAGGTATATTGTCGGTGAGCACTAGTTTTAATTTTCCCTTCTTCTTTTTCTTCACAGAAGTGACCTGCCAATCATAGTCTTTGTCAACCATATCTGCCCAAGACTGTTTAGAAACTGTCTTCATCTCACGCTGAGCCATAAGCTAATTATTTGATAATTTATTAGAACCGAAAATGGCATCTGAATTTAAAGGCAATTCATTCACAGCTGAGGAAGCACCAGTATCACCAACTTCGATGTTATCATTTTCAGGAGCATGAATATTAGCGACTTCAATTTTCTCCCAGGTGTCATTGTCCGGAACTGAAACAAGGGCTTCTATCTGCCTCGGAGAAGTAGCATCAATATCACCAACGTTGACGTTTTCGTCATCATGTTGCAAGTGATGTTCATGTGAGTCTGGTTGATCGTCCAATACCATTTGCTTTCTGATAACTTGATTCTGGAACCTCCGAGTCCTGTAGGTCAAGCAACCAACAAAGAGGCAAGGTGAGAGGTGGGGTTTCCCCCACAAACCCTCCGATGCCTAAGTCAGGACAGGTTGAGAGAACTTAGAGAGATAAAGAGAGCTAAGAGAATAGAGTAGAATAGAATGAATAATATGAGGGAGGGTAATGACTATTTATAGAGAATCAGATACTTAAACCTGAGAGGAGTAGGACTCCTTCTCCTAGGAGGATATGTCTCTATTTTGCTTAATTGATTCCTGATCTAGGAGTCTTCCTAATGAGGGACTCCTTTTCCTCTTTGGATTTGGTCTTCTTGTGTTGTAAGTTACTATTATTTTAGGAAGATATTTATTAGTTAAAATAGGAATATACCTGTGGGATATCAAGAGTCCCCCTCGAAAGTCTATCCAGATATTTATGTCCGAGAGTTGTGAGAGAGGATAGGAGACAGTCGGAAGATATTGGATCTATGTTGAAGGGTGAACTGAGGTGGCCAGCCTCAGTCACAGATGCTGAAGATGCTCGGTACAGAGACTCGGAGTGTCGCTGCCAATTGATAGAAAGAAGAGAGTGCCGGCTAGACTTAATTGACATGTAGTAAATGGTGCTCGGTGTAATACAAGGACCCGAGAGAATAACCCGTCAGAGAAGTCTGACGAAACCAGCCGTCGCTAGAGGTTTTAGTGCTCGAGGCTTTGTATGACCATGAGGTCTCTTGGAATTGTGAGGTCCGGCAGCCTTCGACCATGAGGTCTCTCGGTATTGTGAGGCCCGGCAGCCTTGAAATGAGAAGCATGGGCTCCAAAATTAGGGGTGAGCACGGTTCGGGTAAATCCGGGGATTTAAAATCTTCGGAACCGTACCACATTTCGGGAATTTTAAAACTAAAATCTCCAGTATCATCCCATATTTCGGAACGGTTCGGTACTGGTAACATTCCATATTTCGGGACGGTTCGGTACAGGAATTCGGTTTTATCGGAACGGATCGATATAATACAATCCAAAACGAGAATTCGGAAAATTTATGTAACTGATAAATTTATATTTAATAATTTATAGTTTTGTGCTAAATAGTAATTAATTATATTTAATAATTTAAATTATATTTATTTAATATTAAATGAAATTATTTATGAGTTGATTTGTGAATTATAATTATTTTATTAATGTT
>CATIWK010064517.1:0-21130 GCA_949634005.1 Mallotus japonicus
AAAAAAATTTAGGCCTGTTTAGACTCGTTTAAGCTCGCGAACAACTCATGAAGACCAAGTGAGATAGCGAGGTCGGCTCAATTATAAACAAACCAAACCTGAGCTAGCCAAAACGCGACCCGACTCCGCTCAACTCGATTACACGCCTAAATATACATCTATTTATAATATGTCTATATATTAATATACAATAAAATTAATAATTATAATATTATTTAGCTCATTAATTTAAATAATATCAATAAGATTAAATTACTTTCTAAAAATAATAATTAATAAATTATCAATAATAATAATAATAATAATAATATTTTTTAATTAATAAATTATATAATTTAAAATCATATAATATTTATAATATTAATAAATTATAATATGTCTTTTTTTATTTTCATATTTTTTGTTTCTCAAGCAAATTGTGTCTATGCCATATGTATCTACTCTTTTTGTTTAATTTATATCTATGGTTGTTAAAAAAAAATACCTACCCTTCAATAGTTAGGCGTGAGCATCGATCGGTTTCGGTTCAAACCGAAACCGACTAACTGAAAATATATAAAATCTCAAACCGAAACTGAACCGAATATATACCAGAATCGAACCGAACTTATTCGGTTCAGTTCGGTTCAGTCGGTTAACCGATTTATCAATTTTTTTTGAAATAATTTCCAAAATTTTTATTTATTAATTTTATTTTTTTTTGCAAAATTTATTCATTAATGATATAATTGGAAATATTTTTTTCTTATAATCTTAATATTTACACATATTTTTCTAAATTAATATATTTTATTTAATAATTTATAATATATATATAAATATTTCGGTTGGTTCAGTTTTTTACCTTCAAAACTGAAAACTAACCGATTAACCGAACTTTTATATTCTTAAAAATTGTAACTGAATTTATATATAATTGAACCGAACCGGTCGGTTTGGTTCAGTTCGGTTAATCAGTTTTAACTGATTTCTGCACACCCCTATCAATAGTATTCTTCTTTTTACCTTTTTTTTTTTTACAAGTCCAATATTTGAAAGAAAGAGGAAAAAAATAAAAAGGTTAAAAATAGAGTTATCTTTTTGCATTTTGGGAGGTGACATTAAATAGAGAGTAATTGGAAAATGTGATATTATTTAGTCTTCCAAAACCTTTATAGAGAAAAATGTTAGTTTATTAATGTTTTTTCCTTCTTTTTCTTCTACAGGTCAAATATTCCTTTTTGAATATTAAGGTCATGTGAGTCTTTTTACTGTCATTGACTTTTTCTATCCAAAAAAATTTGTATAAATTCTATCCGTTTGTTACTACTCTTTCGCAAATTGCAATACAGTCAAATGGCATTTGCATTACAAGTAAGCTTTCTTTAATTTAGGAAAAATTACACCACATCAATTTTGACTTAATTACTTTTTAAGTATACGGTTGGTTTTTTTTTTCATTTGTACTTTTTTGTGTTTCAATAACACGAATTTTTTTTTAATTTTACGTTTCTTTTTTTCTTTTTCTTCTAATTTTATTTTTAAATTTATATTAAGTCATATTCCATTCTCATTGTAAGGAAAAGAAGACAATCACACTCCATTTTGCCATTCTCATTGATGTTTCTTCTTCTAATTTTGTTTTTAAATTTTTATTTCTAGTGCTATAGGTGTTGATAGATTTTTACGAATTCATGGATTCTTTTTAATTTGATGAGTGATTTTCAGATTTGGATTTGTATTTCTCCTTATTTGTTCTCATTTTGTTTTTGGATTTGTATTTCTAGTGTTATGGATATCGATAGATTTTTTTTATATTTCTAGTGTTATGAATATTGATATTATTTTTTCTCATTTGTTTTTGAATTTGTATTTTTGGTGCTATGGGTATCAATAGATTTCTAGCAATTCATGGTTCTCGTTGATTTGGTGAGTGTGTGTTGTATTTTTTTTTTGGTTGTTTTAATTGTTTTGGTTATTTCACTTGTTTTGGTTGTTTTCATGGTTATTTTTGTGTTTATTTTATTTTATTGTTTTGATTATTTCAGTTGTTTAAAATAATCACTGTATTTTTAAAATAATTATTATCAAATACTATATTTTAAAAAAATCAGCCATATTTTTAATTTTTTATTATTTTTCTTAAAAAATCCCATTAAATTAACTTGCTGGCCCGGCCCTATACTTGGTTGCCTTCAAATTTGATTTTGAATTGTTATTGTTTAAATATGTTATTATATAGTTTGAGCAACTAAATTGTAAATTTCATTATCATTTTTATATTAGGAATTTGATAAAGTTAGGTAATTAATTGTCAAATAACTAGGATAGTACTAACCTAGCTGTTCTTACAACAATACATCTGTCTTACTAGGAAAAATGTTCTTGGTTTGTAAAATAAATAAATGGAGTTGAATCCGTATAAAATAAAATCAATTAACATATATTAACACCCAATTTACAGTATTTATATGTCACTTAGAATTTTTATGTTTATCATGTAGAATTTATTCACATCTCCAACATTATAAATATCAAAACCAACAAGTATAATATAGTAATAATAGGGGCAAATAGCAATTACCCCTCTAAGAAAATATGAGTAGAAAATCTATAAATAAATGAAAAGGAAGTGTCAGTGAGGAAGTGGTATAATAGTTATTGTTAAACTATATCAGTACTCAAGCTAAACATTATCCTACTGTCACATAGTTGTATTGTATTGTAATACAAACTCTCTGCCATGTACTTTAAATATAGCACTGTATGCTCACGTTGTATCAATTCAACTCAATCAATATATTTAGCTGTGTTTACATGGTATCAGAGCCTCAATGGCTTCTGATACAAACACCCAAATCATTCCAGCTGCTGCCTCTTCTTCTCTTCCCACCACCACCTCAACTCAACTGAATTTCTCAGTGAAACTTACTTTCAAAAACTACCTAGCATGGAAGACCCAACTCTTACCCCTTTTTAACTCTCAAGACCTCACCGGTTACATCGATGGCTCCATTACTGCTCCCTCTCCAACCATTCCAAGCACCGAGAACCCCAACAATATGATCCCAAATCCTGCATACCAACAATGGTTCAAGAAGGACCAACTCTTACTTTCCTGGATTCTTTCATCACTATCCGAAGACATTTTTCCCTACATCACAAATGTCACATCTTCATTTTCTGCCTGGCAAATACTCTCCACCACCTTTGGCGCTGTTTCACAGAATCGCCAGCTCCAAATCACCATTGAATTGCAAGAATTGAAACAACATGACATGACCATCACTCAATACCTCTTTAAAGAAAAATCCCTTGTTGATGAGCTCTCCTCATCAAGTCAAAATCTCACCCAAGCCGAGTTCAATGCGATTATATTTCATAATATTTGCACTAAATTTCAAAGTGTTATTACTACTCTGCATATGTGCACCGAACTCGTCTCCTTCAATAAAATTCATAGTCAACTTGTTGCACATGAGATGCTCCTCCATAGCCATAAAAAACCACCCCTCGCAAACATTGCATACAAACCCAACCCACCTCTACTTCCCACACCATCTCAACCTCCATTCTCACATACCCCAACACCCTTCTCCACTCCTCGGCCATATTCACCCAGACCTCGGCAAAGTTCTCGTCAAGGACGAGGCTCACCACTTGCATGCCAAATTTGTGGACTGTTCAACCATGTTGCAAACAACTACTATCAGCGGTACCAAAACTACAACCCACTCAACTACTCTGTCCAGCCGCCACAAGCAAACATGGCAATGCTTCAGCCCTATTCACCCTCACTATCATCCCCTACAATGATGCAACCATGGATAGTAGATATTGGAGCAACCAACCACATCACCCCAGACTTAGGTGCACTTCATCTTCCACAATACTACGATGGCACAGATCAACTTTTAGTTGGAGACGGTAAAGGCCTTCCAATCTGTCATACTGCTACATCATCCATCACCTCTCCACATCGTTCTCTTTCTTTACAAAACACATTACATGTTCCACACATCTCCAAGCCCTTAATTTCAGTCCATCAGTTTA
The DNA here is from genome assembly GCA_949634005.1 of Mallotus japonicus. Taxonomy (NCBI): domain Eukaryota; kingdom Viridiplantae; phylum Streptophyta; class Magnoliopsida; order Malpighiales; family Euphorbiaceae; genus Mallotus; species Mallotus japonicus. The sequence continues at coordinate 4,033 of CATIWK010064517.1, forward strand.
GAAAAGATAATGACTGTTATTTTGAATGCTGGCCTTATTTCTTTCTCATCAAGGATCAGAAAATAAGGGAGGCCCTTCTCAAAGGAACCCATGATGCCGGACTCTACCAATTCCCATCCAAAGCAACTTTTCTTGTCGAGCAACCATCTCTATCCCTATGGCATGCCCGCTTTGGCCATCTATATGATAAAACCACAAAGAAAATCATCAACAACCAGCATATTTCACTTTCCAAGAGTTGTAATAGACACCAATGTAACTCATGTCTACTTGGAAAATCAAGTCGTTTGCATTTACCCTCTATAGTGCATTCTAGTCAATCACCTTTTTAATTACTCTTTGCTGATGTATGGGGACCTTCCCTAACTATTTCCAATTTAGGATTTAAATATTTCATCATTATTGTTAATGATTTTACAAGATTTTCTTGGATATACTTTCTCAAAAATTGCAGTGAAGTCTCTAACGTGTTCATTAACTTCTTGCAATTTATTGAAAGACAATTCAATGCTAATGTTAAGTCATTTCAATCGGCTTTTGGAGGAGAATTCCAAAAACTACAACCATTCCTCCACTTTAAGGGCATCAATCACCATCTCGCATGTCCACACACCCATGAACAAAACGGGGTGGCAGAACGCAAGATCAGACATGTTGTGGACACATACCTCACTCTCATGGCACACTTTTCCCTCCCTTTCGGATATTGGCCATACGCATTTGACACGACAGTTAACTTAATCAACAACTTACTAATGCCAATTTTACAAGGCCAATGCCCAAGCTACAAACTCACCAACTCATCACCGAATTATGCTGAACTTCGAGTTTTCGGGTGTGCTGCCTATCCATTATTATGGCTATATAACAAGCACAAGTTCTCATATCGGTCAACATGCTATGTCAACCTGGGTCTTTCCACTCAACATCATAGTTACCGTTGCCTTGACATGCATACTGGATGAATTTACATCCCTCGTCATGTGCGATTCATTGAAGATAATTTTCCCTACCAAAACAGGCCAGCTCATGAAAAAGAGTCACATTCTACTGCTGGTACACTTCCTTAGCTACAAGTTCACACCATTACAAACTCTAACTCAGTTACACAATACTTATCCCAATATACCTCTTCTCACCACTTATCCCCAACCACATCAAATTTTGTTTCTCCAATCTAATCTTATCCTACCTCACCTATATCACCCACATCTCCAACTCCTTTAAACTCATCTGAATTATCCAATCCCTCCAATACTGATCCAGTACCTAATGACCTTCAACTAGTCATTGACATCTCTCAATATCCTCTCAACCCGATACACATAGTCACCGAACCTAACCCAAATTCACAACCACCCACAAACAGAACTCATCACTTGACTCTGAGACCAACCACTATGAATAAATGCTCAACCTTCCTTACCCAATCTTCCTCTCTCGCCAATGACCCCTCAAACTTCACAGAAGCCTATAAACACAAACACTGGAGATAAGCTATGCAAGAAGAATTCAATGCTCTCATCCTTACCAAAACTTGGACTCTCGTCCCTCGCCCACATAACCAAAACATCATTGGTAACAAATGGTTGTACCGCATCAAAAGAAATCCAAATAACTCCATCTCTAGATTCAAAGCCCGCCTTGTAGCAAAGGGGTATCATCAGCAGAGTGGAATTGACTTCACAGATACTTTCAGTCCCGTTGTTAAGGCAATAATAATTCGCCTCATCCTCTCCTTGGCATCCATGTATAACTGGCACCTCAATCAGATTGATGTATCCAATGCATTCTTGCATGGATTTCTTACCGAACCAGTCTACATGACTCAACCCTTGGGATTTATGGATGAAGATCACTCAGACTATGTGTGTCTCTTGTGAAAATCTCTATATGGCCTACGTCAGGCACCCAGAGCCTGGTTCCATCTCCTTCAGCAATTCCTATTGTCACTTGGCTTTGTCAACTCTAAAGCCAATCACTCATTGTTCATACTTCGTCGGAATTCTGATGTTCTCCTCCTCCTAGTGTATGTTGATGACATTGTCCTAACAGGTACCTTATTGCATCTCATTACTGACACTCTTCTAAGCTAAAAAATGAGTTCCCAATGAAAGACATCGGCAACCTAGACTATTTCTTGGGCATTCAGGTCAAACGTAACAGCTCCAGCATCACCATTAATCAGACCAAATATGTTAGTGATCTTCTACAAAAAACAGGACTATAGGATTCAAAAGGGTGTCTCACACCTATGGTCACCACACCTCCGCTAAGCAAGCTGTCAGGTACACCTCATTCTAATCCCTCTCTATATTAACAACTAGTCGGTGGCCTTCAATATGACACACTCACAAGACCGGATATTGCGTTCTCTGTGAATAAATTATGTCAATTTCTTCACCATCCTACTGATGTCCATTGGCAAGCCTTGAAAAGACTCCTCTGCTATCTTAAACATACAGCTCAGTACTCTCTCTTCTTCTTGAGCAAACCGCATAACACTCTGCAATGCTTCTCGGATAGTGATTGGGGCAGGTACCCCGATGACAGACGCTCTACAATCGGATTTGCAATCTATCATGGCAACAACTTAATCTCTTGGCATGTGCTGAAAAGTAACCCACAATAGCCCGATCTTCCACTGAGAGTGAGTACAAAGCCTTGGCAAATACCAAAGCTGAACTCAATTGGATTCAACATCTACTGTCTGAATTTGGTCTCTCGCCTACCACACCATCTACACTTTGGTGTGACAACATTGGTACTATTTACATGACATCCAACCCCATCTTTCACTCTCGGACAAAGCACATAGAACTCGACTACCACTTTGTTCGAGAACAAGTCACCTAAGGCAATATCCAAGTTCGACACCTCTCAAGCAAAGATCAGATTGCTGACATCTTCACCAAACCGCTTGGTGTTCGCCACTTTTAATCAATTGCCTCCAAGCTTCGTCTTCTCTCCAACTCACACCCATCGGTTTTTATGTGTGTGTGTGTGTGTGTGGGGGGGGGGGGGGGTGTAGGAGAATATAGCACTGTAAGCTCACGTTGTATCAATTCAACTCAATCAATATATTCAGCTGTGTTTACAGTTACTTCATTCCAAGAATATTACAAAGTATAGAATTTGAATCCTCACATTATAAAATCTATCAATAAAGGTATTATGTTCAATTATTCAGCTTTAATTTTCATCAAATATAGATTAACATTTACAAAATAATCACATAAAAATTTTTAATTTCTAATACTTTTGTGAAAAACAAATTCGCCATGTATTACATTCTTTTTAAAGATTTCTACTAATTGTTAATGTTCATGTTTTTGCACAAATAAATTTTATGAAAATAAACTTGATGCATAATTAGTCCATAAAATATTTGAATGTGGGAGAATAAATTTATTTAAGAAGGTTGATGATTTTACATATACATCAATCAATCAATTATTAAATCTCTACCATATAATCACAACATCTATAAAAGCTGCTACTGTTAAGTCTATTTATATATTTTTTAGAGAAAAAGAAGAATCATTCATTCATTCATTAAAGAGTAAAAATACATTTTTATGAATAAATAATATAAATAAAAGTACAATCAAGAGTATCAATATAAACTCTCATTTAAATCGTGAAATTATTTGTCACTATTCTTTAATCGTGTTGATAAAACTATTTTGATTTACAACTCGGTAATCCATTTGATAATCTGTATGCTCCACTCCATGGCATTAATTAGCTATAAATTGACTTTTTAGTCTTTGTTGACTCTGATTGCAAAAATATCGACAAAAATTTCACTAATGGAAAGAAATATAGAATTCATAAAGGATAACCAACAAAATCACATAAATGATATTAAAAACTTCATGAATAGAAATTCAAAATTTTCAATAAAAAAACAAACAGATTAGGAATTTATATTTACTGGATGTAAAGAAACAAAAAAAAAAAAGAACGCAAAGGAAATAGAAAAAGATCAATGATGGACTACAGTTGCGCCGATTTAAGAGACGATCGGCGGTGACCAAAAATAAAAAAAAAAATTTATAAAGAAACTTAGAGAAAAAAAAAAAAGAGAGAGAGATAAGTTTAGGGTTTGTCATGCAACTTCCTCATGTTATTTCTTATTTGTTTATCTTATATACATATTTGAAAGCTAAGCCACGATTCTGATTATTTCACTTTTGAGGTCTTGTTTTGATATTTTCTTATCTTGTTCATCTTCTCTACCTATACATGAACTCGATCATGCATTGTTTGGGGTAGCTACCCTGACAGTTGCTGTAGATAGACCATTCCATTTAATCTCTCACGAATCCTCTGAGTTTCTATTCCAATTCTAGGACAAATAGCCTGCAAAGATGGTTAAAGTGGAGTAATTTAGTGTTTGTATTAGAGCTTCAAAACTAGTCCATGATAAGTGTAGAGAGACACGTACCTGAGATTTAATTGCATAGATGACACGATCCCCAGCATTATGATATGAAAAGCTTACTACTTCAGCTCCTTCTTCTTGAAGAACACGAATAATATCATGCAACTTGAAGTTGTTGTTCGACCCACTAATCATATTCACTTCTACAATAGAATCATCAGTACCACTTCTTATGTCTAAAACTGGTGTCAATATTCTTGAGCTGCCTGTGGCCGATTGATGATAGTCCATGTAAGAATTCTGATGATCATATAGTCCTTCAGCTTGTGCCTTCCTTAGCTTCAGTTCCTCTATTCTTGCACGCATCTGTTTCACCTGACTGGTGGCTTCGTCAAGTAGTTTAGGCATTGACATCTGCGTGACAAAAAAGAATATTAGAAAAGAGAAGATTGAGAATAGTATACTGCAAAATTTATTAATTCTAGGAAACCTTGGATGGTTGGGGACGAAGAACAGAAGCAAGAGAAGAAAGGAGATCCCTCATATGAGTTCTTCGATCTCTTTCTTTAATGTTTCGCTGAAGTCTAGGTAATGAGATATCGTTATGTTCCATGTTTGATTAATTTACATACATGATAATGTCATTTTACACATATATAGGGACGCGAAGTCGCACTTTCTACATTAATCCTAACAAATGACAAATTAAATTTAATGCAGAGAATTGTACCTGCTGCGAAAGGAATAAGGACAACAAAAGTTGGTACTGAATTATTTAAGATAGAATATGATTGGATTAAGAGGAAAAAAGTAAACAACATTCTCATATTACTTTAAAAATTATATATTTAGACTCTTTTTATAAATAATATTCCCTTTGACCATTAGTGGGATCTATTATTTTTAACATATATAAAAAGAATATTAGATAAAAATCTATTCTTTATCCTATATATTCATAAAGAAAAATATATTTGCCCTTAAAAAAAATTTAGGGTATTTAACATAAAAAAATTAAAAAAATAAAAGTATCAAATAGCTGTTTAATTTTTATATGTGTCATTTAAAATGAAGAGTTTAAAAATTTTTAAGGCAAATTTACTCCTCTTTATAAATGTTAGGCAAAAATACATCTTTATTTATTTATTTATTTAGTGTATATAGAGCCCACTAAACTCTGACTAATTCAGTTCAGTTCAGATAATAAAAAGTCTCCCAACAACTAATTTAACGCGACTCTATACACTAGAACTTAAAAAATACATCTTTATTTAATATATTTTCTTATAAATTTTAGAAATAATGAATTGTACTAACAGTGAAAGTAAATACCATTTATAAGAAAAGTTTACATATATGATTTTTTAAAAACTATATATATATATATATATATTAAATGTTGAACTCTAAAGTTATTAAGTCCAAAATTTGACAAGTGTCTATCTTTATAATTCAACATTTACCTCTAAAGATTTATGTGTTAAATTATTAAAATTCATAAATTTTTTATAAAAAAAAAATTATTTTATAATACACATGCAAAACACTCTATTTTTTTTTTTTGTCTGAACTACCAATATTCAGAGCCCACTGAACTCTGACTAATCCGGTTTGACCCAAGCAGGTCCACGAGAGCGGCAAAGGTCTCCCAACAACTAATTTAACACTCTAATTTTATTACATCTAAAACATTACTCTTTCTTTCCATAAAACATTATGTATTTTATTCTAATTAAAATATCCTTTTTTACTATTTTCTATTTTTATTTTATTTATTCAATTAATATTATTACTATATATATTTAAAATTTATATACTTTAAAATATATGTTAAAAATAAAATTTAAAAAAAAAAAACATACTTCAACCTTGATTGAGCAAACTTAAGAAACAGTTGACTGAGCCGGGGAAGATGTATGCATGTTTGGATAATGGCTACGTGATTTTCTTCATTTATGCAACTCGTAGCCCACCCTGCTGTAAATAATAATTTGACTTTTTCTATTTTTCAGTTTCTGAGCATGCCATGAAAACACAAAGTCAACTAATAACCAGTGAAATTAATAAGCTACTCTCATTTAAATAATATTTTAATTTCTTTTTAAAAAATAATATTTTAATTTGAATATATATATATATATATATATATATATATATATATATATATATTGAAATTTTTTATATGTTATAAAAATGAAAGTTAAAAATTAAAATACATATCGAATGCTATTTAATAACAATAATAATAATAATAATAAATTGTAAAAACAAAAAAAAAACTTTTTATCATTAGACATTTTCAAAATGGTTATAAAGAGTTTAATTTTCATAAAGATTTTAGGTTCGAGTTGCTTCATAGAAAATATTTAAAAAAAAAACGCATTTTCAATATTTGTCATGTTGAGAAATAGTTAATATATATATATATATATATATATATATATATATATATAACTAAAGAAAAGCTACCATGCATTATTTTAAAAATAAATAAAAATTTATCAATTAATAAATCAACCATTAGGCATCATCTCTAGTAAAAAAATTTTACACATCAAATTGTTGATTAACATAAAGAAAATTTACCATGATGTAATTTGGAATTAAAAAGAATCAATAAATAAAGCATGTCATCCATTAAATTATAATTTATAGTAACTCTGTTAATTAATGGAATTGAAAGAATAGGACAAAAATAATATTGTCGTGGTCTTCTAGATAAAAAGCAGCAAATGGATTCTACTAATATAAATGGAGCATTCTATAATTAATATGATGATTAGTCTAAGTAACCGACCAGTTGAAGTTTTGCAATTCTTTTTTGAATGTTAAATAAATAAAAATTAGACGAATCGTCTACTTAGACTATTCAGTAAAGTCTCCAAAAAAAAAGGACATTAATCGTCCATATGCATGAAACCATAATTAATTGTAGACATATAAATGACGTAACCAACTCACACTATGCTATATGAATTAGCTAATTGGTACAATTGTAGGCACATTGACTAAGAATTAACTAAGTCGTGTTTATATATAATCTCAAAAGAGGATATTTAAAATTCACTAAATTTTAATTAATTTAATTTAATTTATTAAAACTATAATAACAGTAAAATATATAAATAATTAATTTAATGTAATTATATATATATATATATATATATATATTTGAACATCATGAAACATTCTTTTTAAATTTAAACATATGTGAAAAATTTTAAAATAATTTTATTTTTTACTTACTTTATTTTTACTTTACTTTTGTTATCATATAATTTTATTTTGTTTACAATGAAATAATAACAAGAAGAAAAAATATCGTAAATAAAGTCAAAATTAATTAAGATAAATATATAAAAAATTAATAAAATATTACATTAATAATTAATAATTAATGATATTTTTGCAGTCTGCGCAAAACGCAGATTCGTGACTATTGAAAAGTAAATGCATAGTCTATAAAATATCATTATCTAGCATATGTGCAAACCATGTAGTTGAAAGGTGAACCGGTTGTGCTCTACTCTTTATAGCCCAATTGTATTTGCTTCAATATTTTTGAAGTCTCTTCTTGAAATTCTTCTTGTCCAACTCGTTCTCTTGGGCTTGGACTTTCAAGGCTATCCCGAGCTGAATGGTCATTGGATGAGTATGTATTGAATCATTTAATGATGATTATTAATAAATTAAAATTTATTTTGTAAAAAATAAAGTAATCATAAACTACACTTATGTTTAATGGAGGGCATCTTGTAAATTTTTTATAAAAATTTTTATGTTTATAATATCTCACACTGATAATTAAATAATAATAAATAATTAATATTTCTTAATAAAAAAAAAGAAGAAATTGTCTTCTTCAAACCCCTTCCACCTCAAATCCTAATAATGAATAGCTGTGTTTCAACATTCATTTTGAATTCTAGCCAAAATGTTCATAAATTCATGGCCCATCTTCAAAAATAGTAAACTTAAATGCAGAATTGCTTTCAATTGCTTCAAATTCACATTCTGTTTTGTCATCCCATCTGAAAGTGAAATTTTTATTTACTCAGGACAGGATGCATGCATTGCATTCAAAATTCCGCACACGCACACACTAAATATAGTAGCCGCAATTCCTGCATTTACATACCACATATAATATAAATATATATATATATATATATATATATATATATATATATATATATATATATATTTGGCCAAAACATATAATATCAATAAATACATAACTAAAAGATAATGTTTATATGCTAGACTTATCAGCAGCTGCCATGCAATTGATCAGGCGTAAGTTTGCATGCCTTGAAATTTCCATACAAAAATCTGTGAATAATATGTGAAATTCAAAATGGGGACCAAATTAAACCACCGATTTTTAATTCAAGAATAACTCAAAGCCATCGCCATCCTTAATATATGTATTATATATATATATTAAGGATGTTTAAATACTTATTACTTAATTGCACAAATATAAAACATCCATTTATATACGTGGCTCGTTTAAATAGTAAGTGCAATACATCTCATTTAAATAAGTCAAATTTAGAAATAAAATTTACTCTTGGCATTCAAATATATCTTTTTATTTTATTTCAATATCTACCACTTTTTAGCTTATCTTACTTTTGATATTTTATTTTTTTAATAAATTTATTATTTATTTTAACATTGTTTTATTTAATTATTATATTTATAAATTTACAAGAAATAAAATAAAATAAAATAAATTCATCAGCTTCATATCAATCAAATATTTAAATAAAATTATATTATATTAAAAATATATCTTAATTCTAGTAAAGAAAATCAATGTTTATAGATTAAATAAAAAGATAATAAATTAAAAAAAATTAAGAAATTTGAGTAGAGGTCTATCAGGCCTATGAGGATTCAGAGTCTACTTGTTATATATGATACATGAAACTTTGAAAATATTGTATGCAGTTTGTTTGAATTGGGGTTGCGTTTTTTTGGTAAAATAAGGGTGGGAATCGAAATTAAAATGGATGATTTTGATTTTTAGTGTTATGTCGTTTGTTTGAATTGGGGTTGCGTTTTGTTGACAATATAGTTTTGTATCTCATTTATTATTAATGTTTATCATACTATTGTAGTTAGTTATGACTCACTTATCCTTGTAACAGAGTCTTATTATACTTTGTATATATTCTTTACAACGTAATACAACATACATATTCGGCCAATCAATTCATTGACTTGGTATCAAAGTTTGAACCATGTCTTCCACAAATTCCTCATCGTCTTCTTCTTCCTTTTCTTCTCTGACAAACTCAACATCTTTGGCAACTTCCTTTAATTCTATCACTCCTTCATTATCCCCACCCTTCACTAATGTTCAACACACAATCTCTATTAAATAACCTCTAAAAATTACATTCCCTGGAAATTGCAATTCACACCTCTCTTGAATTTCTACAACTTCCATGGTCTTGTTAATGGCACTGAATTACCGCTTCTAAAAGAAATCCTTGATGAAACAACAAATCAAACCATTGTCAATCCTACCTATGTCTTTTGGTTTCAAAAAGATCAACTATTATTCTCATGGCTGCTCTCTTCCATCATGGAAGAAGTATATCCCCAACTCATTGGACTTAATTTGGTATCAAAAGTATGGCAAGCTCTCGCTACCACTTATGGAGTTGTTAGCCATGCCCAAAGAACTCAACTTCACATTGAACTCCATAACCTTTCTAAAGATGACAAGACTATATCTTAATATCTCTACCAAGCAAAGTCCATTGCAGATTCACTTACTCTTACGGGGCAATCTAATTCTCCATCTAAGTTTAATGCCATTGTTTTTCGGAAGCTTGGAGTTGAGTATAACGACATCATTGGTGCCCTACAACAAAGAACAGATTCAATGTCCTTCAATGAATTCCATAGGCAACTTGTTGCCTATGAGTTGCTCCTTCAATCACAGCAGCCTCAAGTCCCTTTTGCCAATCTGGTACATTACTCTTCTACTTCTAGCTTTGTGCCTTCTACTCGGCCCATGTTCAACTCGCATCGCACAGTACAATGAGGAGGACGTTGCGGTTTTCAAACTGCCGCCTGTCAGATATGTGGTCTTATAAATCACATGTCACTCACTTGCCGTAGGCGCTACCAGTCTCAAAATTCTGCTCGTCCTCGCTCATATGCATCAAACCCTTTTCGACCACCTATGGTTTCTTCCAACAACATGTCCGACCACCTGACTAAAGTTAATTCTTCCTCTGGCATTCTTCTTACACCTTCGGCTAGTCCATATCTAGAATGGTTTCCTGACACCGGTGCCACCCATCACGTGACAGCCGACCTCTCTTCCCTCAGCATATCAAAAGAATACAAAGGTACGAAAAATCTATTAGTTGGTAATGGGCATGGTGTTCCTATTTCACATATTGGTCATGGTATTTTACCTTCGTCAACTAAACCTCTTGTTCTCAAAAATATTTTGCATGTCCCTACCATTACAAAACCTCTTTTATCTGTTCAAAAATTATGCAAAGATAATCGTTGCTTTTTTAAGTTTCATGATGATCATTGTGCTGTCAAAGATCAGGTTTCCAAGCAGACAGTTCTTCTGGAAACCATTGACCTTGGTCTCTACAAACTCAATGGCCCCTTATCACCCTCAAAATCCATGAATGCTGTAGTGCACCTCGCCCAGTTGGAAGATTGGCATCTAAGATTAGGCCATCCCAATTTCTCTACATCTCGTCACTTGGTTAAACAATTTCAATTACCTTGTTCATCAAATAAAACTGTCAAGAATAAATGTCAAGCATGTTGTTTAAGCAAACTACATCGTGTTTCTTTGAATTTAACTCATCATAGGAGTACGTCACCATTACAACTGATTCATTCAGATGTCTAGGATCCGACTCTTTTATGTTCCTTTTCTGGTTTCAAATATTTTGTAATTTTTATTGATGATTATTCACTTTTCACATGGATTTATCCCATTAAATGCAAGAGTGATGTTCCAAATGTTTTTAAAAAATTCCAAGTTTTAGTAGAAAAATAATTTGATGCAAAAATTAAGGTAGTCAATTCATATTGGGGCGGTGAGTATCGCCCACTTTACACATATTTTCAAAATACTGGCATTATTCATAGAATTTCATGTCCCCATACTCACGAGCAAAACGGTACTGCTGAGCGCAAAATTCGACAAATAGTTGACATTGGACTAGCTCTTCTAGGTCACTATGGTGCTCCCTACAAATTTTGGGAATTTACTTTTGAGATATCTATTTATTTAATAAATCGTATTCCATGTTCATCTCTTAACAATAAAATTCCTTACACGATTTTATTTAACAAAAATCCTAATTATTCTTTTCTTCGTGTTTTTGGGTGTGCTATTTACCCGCTTTTACGCCCATATAACACTCATAAATTTTCTTTTAGAACCAAACAATGTATTTTTTTAGGATATTCCCCACATCATTTAGGTTATCAGGGTTTTGACAAAATAACAGGTAAGAAATACATGGCTAGACATATTGAATTTAATGAACATTATTTTCCATTTAATTAAGTGTCCAACTCCTCACAAAATCTAAATGGTCAATCTGTCAATTAAAATCTAATGCCTTAGTTGTAGGTCACTAATAAGCTTTCAACTCCCTTATCCACATAAGGTACGGTTCTCAACTTGAACTCAAATTCTTCCTATCTTGTCTCTTCTACCTTACCTTCTCCTTCATCTCAGTCCGCACAACAACCTGATTCTGCCCAACAAACCACACCCATCTCTTCCCGTAACTCCACTTCCTCTTTATCCAATACTTTTACGCAATCATCTCATCAAACTACCTTCCTGCAACCACCTATCCTAAACACCGAAGGAATTGAGTTATTTGTGGACTTACGTAACCTACTAACCTCATCCGTTCCTCCATTTTCATCCAATCAACGTACCCATCCCATGCAGCTACGTCCAACAACCCTTCAACGTAAGCCAACCACACTGCTCACCACCACTTACCATTCGCACACTCAATCTCCTACCGAACCTACTTCCTTTTCACAAGCTCAACATCTACCCGAATGGTAAAATGCTATGACTAGTGACATGGAAGCTTTGCTAAAAAATAACACATGGGTTCTAGTACCTCCACCTTCTTCTAGTAATATTATTGGGAATAAATGGATATACAAAAAAAAATAGATAAGACGACTGACAGGTTAAAGGCTCGCCTAGTTGCAAGAGGATACACTCAAGAGTATGGGCTAGATTACACAAAGACATTCAGTCCTATTGTAAAACCTCAGAAAATTCGTATTGTGCTCTCTATTGCTGTATCTAGAGGTTGGACTCTCCGCCAATTAGATGTTAGCAATGCTTTCCTTAATGGTGATTTGCAAGAGGATGTCTATATGGTCCAACCTCAGGGGTTTGTTGATAAAAAAATATCCCCAATATGTGTGCAAATTAAACAAATCTCTTTATGGACTTAAGCAGGCTCCACGTGCTTAGTATCAAAAACTAAGCAATTTCCTTCTCTCCATTGGATTTATGGGATCCTGTGTTGGCTCTTCATTGTTTCTTTATACTAAAGATTCTAACCAATGTTTTCTTTTAGTATATGTAGATGATGTTATCATTACAGGGAACAATTCAGCTCATATACAACATTTAATCAACACCCTTGCTGATGCTTTCAAATTTCGGGACCTTGGCATTCTCCACTATTTCCTAAGCATTCAGGTTCGACATTGCTCAAATGGACTTTTTCTTCCTCAAATGTCATATATTCAAGACTTGTTAGCCAATTCAGGTATGTCAAATTGCAATCCTTATAATACACCAATGTGTTCGTGTTCCTCTCTTTTAAAAACACAAGGCAACCTACTATCTCTTAAAGAAGCTACCAAGTATCGTGTCATTTGTGGTGGAGTGTAGTATGTCACTCTAACACGCCCAGACTGTTAGCATAGATGTGCCTTAGTGCCATTCTAGTAATGTAAAATGACATTGTAAATTATCCCTAATGGTAATAAGATATTCATTTAAATAAAGTGTTTGTTTATTTGAGTATTTACCTTTTAGCATAATGTTAAATAAATTTAATATCAAGAGTTGATAATAAGAGTTACAAATTTATTTAGTACATATGCTATAAATAGTTCATAGTTGTATAATTGATATTTGAGTAATATTAATTAGACTATCACCTCTATCTATTTTTCATGATTATTATGTGATACAAATAGTGGTAGGTAGTGAGTCTCATGGTACTTGATATGAGATATAAGAATCGACATGTGGATATTCATGGGATGGGTGGATCGAACAGTGACGTTAAATTAATGATTGCATGAATATTCACTTATAGTCAACGATCATAATCTAGGTCATAATGGTACATATAGTCCTTTGACTTGAGGTGACACGGTCATCCACATTTGAGGAGTTAGAGTTTGCTACCGCTTACATACTTATGTTAACCACACATGGGTATATGGCGTATGATGGCTCTAGTTAGTCAAATGTAGGGATGAGTGTTCAACCAATATGGGATTCATTACCTGGAGTGAACCGGGATATGATCCAGAGTTATCTATGTCTTTTCTTAATGAATGAGTTCCTGGCCAGGACAAACATAATAGTCTGAAAGAGTTTCAGTACTAGAAAGAGTTTCTAGTATTTGTTATGTTTTATTAAGAATAGAACTTGAGATGAGTTTAAGTGATATAGCTATTAGAGTTTGACTAATCCTTGACTCTAGGCTATGTCGAGATCTTTTAATGAAGGGATTTTAGTGCACGGTAATTTTGACCAAAGGGTTCGTGTGAATTAATAAATATATTCTTATCTAATTGGGTGGTTGTGATATCGATGCTAGGGGTCACTCACAACTTATGAGAACTAAATGTGAATAATTGGGATTTTCACATTTAGACTTGAAAAGGAGTTTCAAATAATATCAAGTGTTGATATTATCTTCTCATTGCCAATTAGACATGGACCTAGTAAGTCACGCCTAAAAGGTTTTAACAAATCTCTACAAATATTAATCTAATTAGTGATTAAAGAGTTTAATCAATTAATTAAGAATAATGAAATTAGATTTATGCTTAAAGCAATGATTCTAGCATATCATGAAATCTAATTTCAATAAAAGGTTTTATTATTAATTTATGCTTAATTAATATGAGATATTAATTGAGACATTAAATTAATAATACATATATGTTGTTTCTTATTTACTTGGATTAATGGCCTAAAAGAGTTTTGGAAAATAATTAAGCCAAGTAATTAATTAAGCTCATTTACATTGTTTAAGTCCACTTGTTTTGATGGAATGGGCTTTGGGTTAAAAGTTGGCCCAATGATTAGCCCAATTCCATTATGTGATATATTTGATTTTATTAAATCAAATATTATTAAAGAAATTAATTAACACATATATAAGTCAATAGAGATGTAAAGAATTACAAGAGTTGTAATCTCTGTATCTCCTAATTTTGGACATTAGTGACTTATGTAATGGTTAATTAATCATGACTTGTGGGACATGGGTGATGTCATCTTCCACTTAACTAATCTATTAACCAATTACATCTAAAAGAGTTTTAGACATTAATTGGGGTTTGGTAGAGATGAAAAACGTGGAAGGCTCTATTAGAAAGAAAAAAAAAAACATAACATATATAAGGAATAACCTTAAGAAATATTCTTGTAGAGATCAAGGAAGAAAAAGCTTGAGAGGTTAAAGAAGAGAGGTCTCTTGCTTCTATTTGATCAAGAACAAGAAGGAGATTTGTTAAAGCTTGGTGTTTCAAGCTAGAGGTCTCACACTTGGGAGACTTAGAGAGTTGATTTAAGGGTTGAATCAAGGAGCCAACCATTGTAGTAGAATACTTGAGGTCATCATTAAACTTAGGAAATTAGTAAGTTTCTTAAAGCTTAGAAATCCTAGGTTGTTGATTTCTTGTATTTGTGATGCTATGATGATTAGTTATGTGTTAATTGTAATTTGGATCCTAGGGATTAGATTTCTTGATGAGATCAAGGATTATGTTGTGTAAATTTTTTAAAATTTACCTAACTAAGCATTGGATACTTAAGTTGCATAATCAATTCCTAACAGTGCATATCACTAACATAACTACCATAGACTTAGAAGTAGAAGAAGAGCCATACAAACTCATATAATCATCAAATAAAATGGACAAATCAAACTTCAGGTTATTAAATAATCTGCTTCATATTTCACCATACATTTGATTGACAGATAACTCTATAAACTCAATTTTATATTGGGAAACCAAAATAGTAGTAATAACAATAAGAGAGTTCCTCTTTTTTAGGATCACCCCCAATACTTATTAAATTTATTTTTCATATTCATACTCATGTTCTTGATGGCAATATCAGAAGAAGATTGTATCTCATTCAACATACAATTAAAATAAGAAATTTCAGAAAATAATACATTTGTTGTGACATATTAAGAACCAAAAATTCTCAACGTAATATCATAAAATATCTTCAACATGTCAACCATTTGAATTACACACTGCCAATTAAAGAAGTCAAGAATATCATCACCCAAATCTACTTTAAAAGAAGATTTATTCTCCTCATAGTTCTCAAATTTTGTTCATACAAACTAGTAGTTTTCAACATAATGTAGGTTGAATTCCATTTAAAAGGCACATCAAGTGACAATGAAGACTTTGAATCAATGCCAAGTAGATAAGATATTTCTCTAAACTTTCTCAACCTAGTAGGAGAATTCCTCATGTATCTAACAACCTCCCTTGACTTTTTTAACAATAACTATTGACGCCAGCATGACCGACTCAGCACTCTTTGGATCACAGACCCTTTTTCCTTGTTATGGGAAAACAAAGGGTAGTGAGAGGAGTACTGAAAGAGTTTAGGGATGACATAAATGCACTTATAGCCCTTTCCTCAAGCAAGAGAAATAGGGAGTCACCACTCAGTATCATCCGAGAAATCATCCATTTTAGGGACTTAGGAAAACTCGGATCCCTCGTTTGGAACTGCATTCACCCATTGGATAAAGCATTAGGTTCGGATGTCGATGTCAGTATGATTAGGCTCTTTTGTTCGAGGCATCTCTTTACCGCCCGGATGCTGAGCATTGCCGGCCTTACTTTATTGTACAGTACTTCCAAGAACTATGTACTATTATACATCAACTTCTACATACAAATGCAAACACAATATATACACACAAACACAAAAAGAGCATGATAAAATGATGCATGAATATGGCAAAATGGCATAATAATAGAATGATGCATGATCATGGTAAATGCTAAACTAATGATGCATGATAATGGTAAATGCTAAACTAATATACATAACATGGCACACAGACATATCATGGCATACATGGTATAAACATGGTATATTTTCATAACATACAAACATAGAATTATAAACATGGAAAAATAATGAAACAAGTAAACACTACAACAAAATGGCTCATTTGTTACAATTAAAATTGTCACAAATATTATAAAATTGTCACAATATATTAACTGTGACAATAAAAAATTGTTACGGGGTTGTCACGTAATACCCCGTTGCAAAAAGTCTAATAAAAAATGTGTCAATAAAAAATTGTTACTAATAATATTTTTTTATGACAATAAATTTTATGTCACAAAAAATATTATTTGTGACAACATATATTGTAACAATTA
>CATIWK010064609.1:0-11369 GCA_949634005.1 Mallotus japonicus
TTAAGTAGTAATTTTGTTAAAAATATATATTTTTCTATTTTAATTAGGTCTATTTATATTTTTATCTAATATAAATCAAATTAGACTACATAATTTTATAAGTCTTACTAAATTAAATTTAATAAGTAAATAATTAAAATAAAAATTTATTATAAAATAATTAATTATGAAAATATTACCCTCAAAATATTGAAAGATTCTTGTGTTTAAATAGAAAATTCATAAATGATATAATTAATTACTATATTATAACTCTGTCGAGTGTTGTATAATTATTAAAATAGAAAATTTATTAAAATTTTAATAAATTACAATGTAATAATGTAACACTATCAAGATTGAAAAATTAAATTGACATATAAATAAAAAAATACTCTTATTATTTTTAAAAAATTATTAAATTAAATTTTATTAAGTAAATAATTAAAATTTTTTTATTGATTTTGTATTTGTATTCATATTTTAGAAACTATTGCATATAATTTTTTTAACAGTAGTATTTCTATAAGAAAAGTAATATAATGATCATTTTTAAATTTTTTTTATAAAATTTGATAAAAAAGAGTTAAAATTAAATTAATTAATCTTTATAATTTATTTATTAGTTGAGATTAAAAATTACATTAAATTACTTTTGAGTGAATAAAAGTATTAATATTAAAGATATTGAAGAAATAAAGTATCATTATTTAAATAAAAATTATTAAAGTTGTAATTAATTATAAATTTAATGAGATTGTAATATTAAATTTTTATGTAAAGAAAATATGAATTTTTATTTTTTAAAATTTCTTATTAAAAAATAACTAATAATTTTTTATTATCTTATGATTAATTATGGCTATAATATTTTTTTATACAAAATTAGTTCTAGAGTTAAGAAAAGAATGCATTATAAAAAAAATGTTAAAGGAGTATCATATAATTATTTAATAAAAGATTTAGCAAAATCTCAATGAATTATAACAATATTAAGTTAATATCAAATTGTTAAATAAATAAATATCTATTATTTAAACTTTATTTAATAATAATAATAATATCATCAAAGTACATGTTTAATAATTTGTTTATATATATATATAAGAGTTTAATTATACATTTAGATTAAATAATTAATTTTTCTTTTATTCTTTTCTTATTTCAATTAAATTGTATATGAAATTACTAATTATATATATATATTTATTGGAATATATTATCAACTGATAATATATTTTTAAATTGTATGTATTATATGTTATAAAAGGATTTATTATTATTATTTTTTTGAAAATGGGAAGTTTATAGCATCAATAATGCACCGGGGTATCCCAATTAGGTTGGCACATCCTTAGCACAAACATCACACACCATAGACAACCTTTTGTTAAAATGAAGAATAAGAATAATGTCTATACAACCCATAAAAGGGAAATGAAAAAGAAACAAACTATCTAAATCTGTATCTCTCCATACTGGAAGCATCATTGATCGTGAGAGAATGATAACAAGATGGATATGAATTCCACCAAAAGCCTTCATTTAGAGAAAGTCCCAAAGAAGCCAACCTGTCTGCGACTTGGTTACCCTCTCGGTAAGTATGGCTGGCATGAAATTGAAGATAACTCAGCTGATTAAGACATTTTTGCCAGGAAGAACGAACTCGCCATGGGACAGCTGCACTCCTAGAATGCAACAGTCGAACCATAAAGGAAGAATCTGACTCAATCCAGATGGAAGAAAGCATGAGCTGAAAAGCTTTATCCACTATAATGGTGACAACCAATAGCTCGGCTTCAAAAGCATACTTGACACCCACCGGAGCCGCGAAAGATAGAAGGGCAGAACCCTAAGAATTTCAAAATAAACCACTAACTGATGCCTGACCAGGAGCGCCAACCGTAGCATCGTCACAATTAATTTTAACCCATCCTGCCGGAGGATGAAACCAGATCACCGGAGATGCAACTGGAGAACGACGGCTGATACCAGCAATTAGAAGATGCCGCAAAATAAGAAGGTCTGCTTGTGAATTACTTATGTGGCCTATTTTAAAAAATTCTGCTTCCTTTACACAGCAGCAAATGAACTTGATTGAAGCTGAAATGGAGATGAAACAGTCTTTAAATAAATAGCTATTACGTGCATGCTAAATACTCCAAATAACAGCCTGAATTCCAACTCTCCCCAAAGCTGATAGTTGAGAAGAAAAATGCACTCTAGTAGCACATTTGAATAAATGAAGAAAACCATGTGAAAGCTCAAAAGAAACATCAAACATACTACCAAGTGAGTACCAAACAGCAGTAGCATAGGAGCATTGAGTGAAAACATGATCTAAAGAATCCTCAGCTCGACAGCAAAGGGAATAACGCGATACCAGCTGATGACCCTTTTGACAGCAACTCAGAAGTCGGTAATTTACCATGTAAAGCTTTCCATGTGAGAAAAGAACGAGAGGGAGGAAGATAATGCCTCCAAACATCCCTACTCCATGCCACTTTAGGCATAACACATATGAATTCATTATAAGCATTCTTGCAAGTTAAAACCCCCGTTGAAGAGAAACGACATACATAAGAGTCCTTCGTCAAAGATAAGAAGATCAAATTATTAATATCATCAGCAATAGAAGGATAAGAACTGCCAAACGAGTTCGAAAGATGCCAAGCATCATCATAATAGACATCAGAAATAGAAGTCCGAAGTAACTTGTGATGAGAAGTAGGAATCATGACTTTATCAATAATGCAATATCTAAGCCAATTTTCAAACCAAAAACTTAGATAATAATTTTTATGGATAATCCATTGACAACTCTCTTACACCTCCAAATAATAATGCTTGATAGAGGACCAAATGGAGGAGGAAGCCAAATGCATCCGAGGCTTCCTAAAAGAATTAATACACCGACTTCTCAAGAAGGAAAAAACAAAGTTATTATCACTAGCTACTCTGCAAGCCAACTTCGATAACATAGCCTTATTAAGCCAAGATAGCTTCTTAAGGCGAAGTCCACCTTCATCAAGAGGAGCACAGCATTGGTTCCATTTTACTGTGATATTCTTTTTTGATTTAATATCTCCAGTCCACAAGAAGTTTCAGATACATTTCTCTATATTCTTAAGCAATTGGGATGGCCATTTATAAACCATGAACGAGTGGAGAAAGGAACTATAAATGACATAATTAATCAAAGCTAAATGGCCTCCCATAGATAAAGTACTTCCTTTTCATTTATCAAAGTTAGAAAGAATCTTAACTGCAATACCTTGGAGCCATTTTCTCTTTGAAACACCAAAAAACAATGGAACACCAAGGTAAGTGAATGTAATAGAACCACGTCGGAAACTCGTAATTGAACAAAGAGAGTTCATACGAGAACATGACATAGAATTCCCGAAAAAATTTTCTGACTTATTCCAATTATCATGCTGTCCAGACATATCACCATATTCTTGAAATATGCATATCAGCCGTTGAATATTAACCTTAGAAGCTCTGCAAAAAATCAATACATCATCTGCATAAAGCAAATGAGTAGGGCAAATAACATTACCTGTGGCATGCATAAGAACCAAATAGCTTGTTTTAAAAGAATGATCCAACCAGCGATTTAAAAAATCCTCAGTAATACAGAAAAGAAGTGATGACAAAGGATCCCCCTGCCTAACACCACATGAGCACCCAAAATATCCTTTAGCAGATCCATTGATGAGGATAGAAATTCTTGCAGACTGAAAAATATTCAAAATCCAATTGTAAAAAACATTAGAGAAACCAAAATTCTCCAAAATAGACAGAATAAAACCCCAATCCATTGTGTCAAAAGCTTTTCGAATATCAATCTTGATGGCCATATTACCACCCCAACAACGAGAATTTAGCAAATTGACTGCTTCCGAGGCTGCTGTAATACAACTCTCAATATTACGACCTTTAATAAAACCAAATTGGTGAGGATCAACAATCTTTGAAGCAATAGAAGCTAACCTATCAGCTAAGATTTTAGTGATAATTTTAAAAACAAAATTACCCAACATAATAGGCCTAAATTTATCCATAGAATCTGCACCTTGAACTTTGGGAATTAAGCTCATAAAATTAGAATTCAGGCCCTTAACTATTGATCTTGTAACAAAAAATGGCGAACTGCAGCACAAACATCCCTCCCAATAAAAGTCCCAACATTTTTTAAAAAATAATCCTGTGAAGCCATTAGGACCTGGGATACTATACCGATCCATATTAAAAATAACCTCTTTAATCTCTAAATCAAGAGGGACCCGAAGGAGCAAATTATTATCTTCATTAGTAACCAAAGAGGGGATGACATCTCTTACAAAAGAATAATCCCTCTGAACTGAATGGGGAGCAGAAAAAAGCTCAGAAAAATAATCAATCACATGGTCAGAAATAATTTTGTCATCCGTAACAAGAGAGTTATTAATAACTAGACTATGCATACCAGATTGAGGACGACGCCGAAGAAGGAGATTATGAAAGAACCGAGAATTCCTATCCCCAGAATGCAACCATTTAATGCTACTTTGGTCTTTAAGCATGTAACACTTATAATCAAGAAAAGACTGAAGACGTTGATGGGCATCTACTTCTTTGGAATGAAGAGCTTCTGAAAAACCTTGAACACTAATTTCGTTCTGGACATTAATGAGGTTCTGATTTGCTAGAGAAATATTAACATCCACATGACCAAAAACATTCCTATTCCAACTTTGAAGAAAAACTCGAAGAAATTTAAGTTTGCGCATAAGCACCTACATCGGGTTCCCAGAGAAGGACAAAGAAATCCAAAATTTTTTGACATCTTGACAAAAATTTGAATAATCCACCCTCATAGAATGAAACCGGAATGGCTTGGGTTTGAGATCATTCATTTGATGGCAGTGTAGAAGAATAGGGTGGTGATATGAGTTATGACGCACAAGAGTAAGACACTCAATGAATCTCCAGAAACCAAGGGCTTTATTGTTACAAAAAGCTTTGTCAAGACGAATATCAATGCACTGATCACCAGACCTATTATTAGTCCAAGTAAACAAGGATCCTCGAGTGTCTAAGCAAGAAAGACCACAAGTATTCATAGCAGAAATAAATTCATTACAAGACCGAGAAGATGGAGGGCGACCACCAAACTTCTCATGAGCTCCAAAATAAGAGTTAAAGTCCCCCAAGACATACTAATTCCCATCACAAGTAGGAGAGAGCTGAATTAAATTATTCCAGAGGATTCTTTGTCTAGTGGACAACACATTAGTATGAACACAAGTGAGAAAATGCCAATCCGCATCCAGAAAAATTTTTATTGTTAAATACTGCTCTGAACTAGCCTGAAAAATAACATTCCCAGCACCAATAGAAGAAGAAACCATCACCCAAAGAGAAGAGTTATGAGCCACATAAGATAATCCCAGAGAGGACCAAAACCGAAAATTAATTGTATCAAAATCAATTTTAGGTTCCGCAATGCATAAGATATCCGAAAAATGAGTCTTACAAAAATTATGAAGAGTAAGTTGGGTGGCCCTATTTCTAAGGCCCCTATAATTCCAGAAAAGTGCTTTCATTAAGAAGCACGAGAATTAGCCCTTGTAAAAGGCTTACGACCAGTCAGCTTGACTTGCTTTGATGGGGATTTTTCTTCTTTTTAACCGTCTCCCAACCCCCACCATTTTTATCATTCTTTTCCATAATCATATTTGCCCAGTTTTGTTTGCTAACATTATCCAATTCTTGAAAAGCCAAAACATGTTCAGGGGATGTAACCGAAACAACAAGAAACACCTCTAAAGGAATCTCCAATTGCTCTAGGCTAGCATTACCGTTAGAAGAAGAGGCATCAGGCGAGGTGATAGCTTGGCGTAAATCAGCTGCTTCATTAGCTGAAGAATTCCAGACAATCTGGTCCACCTTATCCTCATCAGGCGAGGTACTGGTTTGTTGAAAATCAGTTGCCTCATCAGCTGTAGAATTCCGAATAATCTGATCCACCTTATCCTCTGTGTTTGACTTGTTGGGCAGGATCGGAACATCATTCTCCACCGAAGTAATTTTCTTTTGGCAAACTTTACGCACAGGAGAACGTCCCCTAGAGCAAGGCCGAGGAGGGACTGATGGCCTAGTGTTGCCTTCCACCGGAGCCGCCTTTAAAAGACGACATGTAGCAGAGCTGTGTCCAATAGAGTGATAAGAATTGCAAAACAGTGGCAAATTTTCATACATGACATCAATGTCAAACAAGTTTCCATCACAATCAATAACAATCTGATATTGTAACGGGGAAGCCAAATCTACATCAACCAAAATCCTAGCAAAGTGACCAAAGTCCCCCTCTAAAGTGGCTCTGTTAATTCTCAAAGGAACTCCTACATTTCTTGCTATGTCCGATAGAATTTGGGCATCCCATAATTCCTAAGGTAGCCGATACAATCTTATCCACAACTGAGTTGAAGTTGATTTTTCCTTAAAAGGATCAAATCCCGAAAACCATCTTTGTAGACGTATGACACCAAGCTTAAGCGTTAATGATTCACGACTCCAAACCAAATCTCTATCCTGATAAGAAGTTAGAAGAATATGAAAAAAACCTCGCCTAAAGAGATTAAGCGCCATGAAGATTTCAGATTCCACATAGATGATAACTTTTCCTTTAGTTTAGATAATGTCCATAGAGAGTCCCCTTTACTGAGCACCACTCTGCCAATTAACGAGAATTGATAGATCGCAAATTGTTTATGATATAGCTCCGAATTAATCTTAACTGCCTGATAAGATCTTAGGATTGTAGGGTGAACAGGAACAGATAGTGAAGGCTCCGATATCACTGAAGCATAAGTTTTAGCAGATGCAGCATGCACATCAGGATGAGCATCAGGGTTTCGAGTGTTAGCAACAAATAATTCTGCATGACTGAAATAAACCTCGCCCGATGATGATTGTGGGGCATAAGGAGTATTTTTGAAGGCCTATCGAGGCTTGTCCAGCGGCAGAGGAGGCTTCTCCAGTGACAAGGAAGGCAACGGCGGCATGAGGGTTTGCAAAGAATCCCCCATCTTGCTAACAACTTCAATCATACAACCTCAATATTAAAAGGATTTATTTATAGAGTACAAATAAAATTAGAAAAGGAAAAAAACTTTATAATAGGAAGAGATCTCCATAATACTAAAAATCTTTATAAAATAAAGAAATTAAGGGTGATTAGTCAAATGAAAAATTGAATCCCTATAATCATGTTAATACCCCCATCTCCAAATCAATGTGGTATTTTTGATGTAAACTTGAGTTTAGTGACTAAGTTTGAAAGTGGCTTAGAAAATGAGATTTGGTTAAAATATCTGCTATCTAATTTGTTGATGATACATAAAGAAAATTTATAGTACCTCGAGTAATATGATGACACATAAATAATAATTGATTTCAATGTGTTTAATGTGTTCATGAAACACATCATTATAAGAAATTCGAATAGCACATCAACTATCACAATAAAGAATAATGGCTGAACGGTGTTTAATACCCATATCCTCTAGTAACCAACAGAATGAAATTAATTCTAATGTAGCATCTGCAAGAGTGAAATATTAACTCCTCTGATAAGCTTGTTGACTCCTTGACAAAGTTTTTTCCTCGTCAAGTGTTCCAGCGACAATTCACCAAGCTTAACATCCCACCTGGACCCTTGCAATTGCGAGGCATGATAGAGCACCAAGATAGGAAGCTTACAACTATATACTCTCTACATATATTATATGTATTTAGTTTGATATTATTCTTATTTTATGCAGTCTAATATAGGAAACTTTGACATTGAATTATATATATATGTGTAATCACTCTTTCAATAATAGACAACAATTATACAAAACTCCTTTACTCTCAAGGGGCTCCTGTATGCCATTTCAACAAGCTGATCAACACATTGGTTCGGTTCTCTCCAAACATGCATAATGTCTACTTCCCAGCCTCGCTGAAAAAGTCTTTTGATTTCTTGCACCAACACTAGGTTCCAAAGAGGGCAATCAAAATTGTTTAATAATATTTTTGTTGGATTAAATATTAAGAACTTAGTTTTTAATTTTTTAGAGTATAATTTTTGTGAAAAGTACAATTTTGATCGATATAGTTTTAACTTGTGAGAAAATTAGTCCTATAATATTTTGACACTTAAATACCTCTTATTTTATACTTTAACACCGCACAAAATAATATCATTAAAAGTCTATGATGTAATATTGAGAAGATATGGTGACTAATAGTAAATTTTGTTGTAGTAATTAACTAAATATAATTAACTCATAATGAATAAAATTTAAATGTATTTTTAATTTTATTATTAACAAAAAGAAATAATTCCTAAAAGAAATTTTTATTATTTCACTTCTAGTACATGCATTAGACAAAAATGATAGATTTCGATCATCAATTGGTTTGGTTATAAAAGACTGCATTCTAAAGCTACAATGATATGTGATAATAAGTTTTTACTATATTTGTTATATTCATACAATGAAGAATATATATAGGATTGCCAAGATAACAAATATACATAGAACTACGTATAGACAGAGACTAACGAAACTAACGAACTCTTATCTTATTATCTTATCACTATGCCTCAATTTGTACTGGTGTAGGGAACACAAACAACTTGCTCTAAAAATGTGCAAACTTATATTTCGACAATGGCTTTGTAAGAATGTCAGTTATTTGATCATTGAAACTAAGATAACAGACTTGCATTTCATGATTTTTCACTTTGTCTCGAATAAAATGGAAATCAATTTCAAGATACTTAGATCTTGAGTGAAGAATAGGTGTAAAAGTAAGATAGGTTGCACTTCGATTATCATAACACAATATTAGTTTTCAAAAAGGAAAATTGAGTTCTTGCATTAATGAACACAACCAATGTAGTTCATTTGTAGTGTGAGCAATTGCACGATATTCCGCTTCAGTAGATGATTGTGCCACTGTTCTTTGCTTTCGAGTTACCTAAGAAATGAGATTATTGCCAACATATATTGAGTAACCTATTATTGATTTTCTATCATCAAAATCCCCACCCCAATCAACATCATTGTAAATTTAAACTTAAAAGTGCGGAGAAGGTCTAAAACAAAGACCGTGAGTAGTTGTTGCTTATAAGTAATGCAGTATGTGCTTTACTACTACCTAGTGCTCATTCATAAGAGAGTGCATATATTGAGACACCTTATTAACTGAATAACAATTGTCTGGTCTAGTGACATAAATATATTGCAAACCTCCCACAATGCTTTTATATAATGAAGGGTCAGAGAATAAAGTACCTTGTGAGACGAGCTTTATATTTGGAAAGGAAGGTGTGGAAACAACATTAGCACCGGTCATATTAGTCTTGATTAACAACTCATGGATATACTTGTTTTGAGTCAGTAACAAGCCAATCTTACACCATTTTGCTTTAGTTCTTAAGAAGTAATTTAGCTAACCAAGATCTTTAATGACGAAATGAGTTTGCAAAGACTGAATGAAAGTGGAGAGAAGTGTATTATTGTTGCTAGTGAGAAGACTATAATCTACATAAATGAGACAATAAATATGATCAATTGAAGGATTATATTTAGTTAAGTCAACTACCAATGGTAAGCTAGGAGATGATGAGTTAATAGGTGAGATAGTAGGAGGGGAAGGTGAATTCGACAAAGCTAATTATGGTTGGACATGAGTTTTTGATTCAAGTTACGTTGATGATGGGGAGTTTAGGTTGTGGAATTGATAAGGATGATGATCAGGTGATTATTAAGGATTAGGTTGGTGTTGTATAAGTTATTGGAGTCTCTCTCAATTTGGGTGAGCATTTGGATTATGATTACTATAGTGAGGGCAAAAAAATTAGTATTGGAGTCTCTGTTGTATTACTTGGAGAGTCCTTATCACCCGATGCCATCTTGTACTCATTCATAAATGGAAATTCATGATCATAAAAAAAAACATGACTTAAGGTAATGAATTTAAGAGAATTTAAATCAAGACAAATATATCCTTTATGAATTTTACTATAAAAAACATATTTTTGTGATTGAGGAGATAGTTCATGATTACGATAAGGTCGAAGCTAGGGATAGCAAAGAAAACTAAAAGTGTTCACTTTCAAATATTCTAGATCCTTTTTGAACAAGGTTGTGAATGGATTACTTTTATTTAATTTGGCAGTAGGTGTAGACACCCTCTGTTTTGAGGCCCACAACGGAAGCCCGATGATGAGAATAGTTCGAGTTTGAATGCAAGAGAACCCGAACTTCTTCAAAATGAACTCGAGAGAGAGAGAGCCTAAAATCTCGAACTTGAATCCAAGCCCAAAATCCTCAAACTTCAGCCCAAAACACCAAAACCTTGGCCCAACACCTGAGCCCAACGTTCTAGGCCCATTTCAACCCAGGCCCTGGAGGCCTGAGCTGAAGAGGCTCACGCCTCATTGGAGAGGCGCACGCCTCTCCGATGAGGCGCATGCCTCTTCAGAGGCCACCTGTAGCTCCATTTAATGCTATTTAATGCAAGCATTAAAAAAAAACCGACCCCACACCTTAACTCCTCTAATTTTAGACGGTTTGTGTTGATTTTAAAGGCTTTTTTTCAGAGACAAGTGGGGGGTTTGATGATGAAAAAGTGGATGGGGGGTCTTGTCTTCCCTTGGGAAGGCAAAAAGGCTTAAGAGGCTTGAGTGTTTAAGTAAGGAAGAGAGGAGAGAGAGAAGAAGAGGTTGGTCAGTCTGGAGAAGAGAGGAGAGAAAGAACAAAAAAGTTCTTGAGAGAAAAGGAGAGAAAAGAGGAAGAAAAGCTTGAAGTCTTAGCCTAAATCTTGAGTTTTCTTAAAGAAGAGAAGGAGATCTTGCATTCAAAAGCATCTCAAATCACTAAATCACCTCTGAGGGTCTGAGTTATGAGCTTTAAAGTTGTCTACAACAAGTAAAGACTCTTTGTTTTGATCTTTGAAATTTTCATTTCATTTTAAGCTCATTTACTTGCATATTCTTGTTTTAGTTGTGGTTCTTGTTTGTTTGATGATAATGTGAAGGTATGAGAGTGTAGAGTGTCTTATTTTGGAGTATATTTACATCTATTTGCATTAGAAGTTGATTACTTGCTTCAGATTTGAGTTTTTAGCATTTTGAGTCACTTGTGATCGTGCCTCTGTCCAGGAGGCGTTTGCCTCATTGATGAGGCACACGCCTCTTGGATTCCCTCTGCGCCTCCTGGTCAGGAGGCGCACGCCTCATTGAAGAGGCACACGCCTCCTGACCAGAGATGCTCATCTCAGGCTGTATATTTTTAGTATATTTTCCGTATCTTTCGCTTATTTTCCACTATATGTTTAGTATATTT
>CATIWK010064694.1:0-13738 GCA_949634005.1 Mallotus japonicus
GTGCTGATGATTCTAGTCACCTGTCTAAAGTTCCTTATGAAACTGAATGCAGAGACCTTTCATCTGGCTCCTCTCAGAACTTGGGGCATAACATGTCAGGACCTTGCCATAACAACCTTTCCTCAGATCACGTCTCTGGGAATAATGATAAGATGAAAACTATAGAGTCCATTCAGAGCAAGAAAATTAACTCTGAGAAAACTGGTTATGACAATCCTTTGTTTTATACATCTTTTGGAGCATCAATGGCATTAGAAGAAGGTGTCAGTAGTAGTCATGCTGATGGAAATGCTTTGGCTGCAAAGCAAGATGGTAACAATCCTGAGGAATTTGGATCCTCAAAGGAGGAGTTTCCTCCTTCACCTTCTGACCATCAGAGCATCTTGGTGTCATTATCAACTCGATGTGTGTGGAAGGGAACTGTGTGTGAAAGGGCCCATCTTTTTCGAATCAAATACTATGGGAGCTTTGATAAGCCTTTGGGACGGTTTTTACAAGATCATCTTTTTGATCAGGTAACTAGAATCTCTGTTTTTGATATATTTCACTTCAGAAATTATTGCTTCTAAATTTTATAGTGATAAGTTGTTTTTGAGTAAATTTATCTGTTCACTAGAACTATCGCTGCCGTTCATGTGAGATGCCATCAGAAGCACATGTTTATTGCTATACTCATCGGCAAGGCAGCTTAACAATATCTGTTAAGAAACTACCAGAGTTTCTTTTACCAGGGGAACGTGAAGGAAAAATTTGGATGTGGCACAGGTGCCTGCGATGTCCACGAACCAATGGCTTTCCTCCAGCCACTCGTAGAGTGGTAATGTCTGATGCTGCCTGGGGTTTGTCTTTTGGGAAATTTTTGGAGCTGAGCTTCTCAAATCATGCAGCTGCAAGCAGGGTTGCAAGCTGTGGTCATTCACTTCAAAAAGACTGTCTTAGGTTCTATGGGTACAGTTTCTCTCTTTTTGTTTGCATGGCCCTTATGAAGTGTACACATGCTTGATGAGGAGTTTTCTAATATTTGATGCTTTCACCTGTTTATCAAGCCAAATCTAACTTATACTAATTGCATTATACTTACAATGTTCTTTTAACATGAGCAGATTTGGGAGAATGGTTGCTTGCTTCCGCTATTCCTCAATTCATGTTCATTCAGTTTATCTTCCTCCATCAAAAGTTGAATTTAACAATGATAATCAGGAATGGATTCAAAAAGAAGCAATTGAGGTGTGGCAAAAAGAAACTTTTTTCTGGTTTAGCAAAGAGCTTTATGTTTGTTGATACTTGTACATGAATTTTGATGTTGTTTAGCAGGTACACCAAAGGGCAGAGCTTCTATTTAAAGAGGTGCAAAATGCCCTTCATCGAATTTCAGAGAAAATGTTAGCTGTAGGGTCTCAGAATCGTGACTTAAAAGCTCCTGAATTGTCAAGACTTCGTATTTCTGAACTTGAAGGGATGCTGCAGAAGGAGAAAGAAGAATTTGAGGTAACTCCCCCAACCTGAACCAAGTCTGTAGGAGACTAGAAAGGAAAATGTTACCTGCCCAAACATAATGTGGCCCATGTGCTTATCTGATTATTTGCTCAGTGACCAAACGTTCAAAAAAAGATAATACTGTAAAATGCTGTTGGCTAGCCATATTCATTAAAAAGAGATGCATGAATGGCCTTCTGTTCTAAATATATGACATATATATTTAGACCGATTGGAGAAATTTTGTTATTGTTCTATAGGTTTGCTCATTTGATATCTTGCATTAGAGGAAATCTTCTTTTAGGTTTTTACTGATTGAAATTGTTTGAATTTTCAGGAGTCTTTCCAGGAGATGCTATCTAAAGAGGTGAAAGCTGGCCAACCTGTGGTTGATATTCTGGAGATCAATAAATTACGGAGGCAGATACTCTTCCAGTCTTATGTTTGGGATCAATTCCTGATTAATGCAGGCAGTTTAGGCAACATCAATCCTCAGGAAAGTCCAGGGAGTTTCAGTCCTAAACTCGAAGAGAAATGTGTAAATTCGGTTGAGAACTTTGTTGAGATGGATTTATCTCCTAAGCCTGGCAAAGGTTTTAGCAGTTGTGATTCAGTTCTTGCAGATACAAAGCCAGAAGTAAATCTTAGTCAGGGAGGAAGTGAGAGCACTATCAGCCAGCCGGCCAGAATGCATGAAACAAAGGATTTAGATGTGGACCTGAGTCTGAGGAAGGAGGCTGAGCATGGCCTTTCTTCTAGTGAAAATATTAATGAGAAAAATGACCCTCATGAATCTGGAAAAGTTGTGCGAAGGGCCCGTTCAGAGGGAGAGTTTCCTGTCATGGATAATTTATCTGATACTCTTGATGCAGCATGGACTGGTAAAAATCACCTGGTGAACGTAGTACTTAAAGAAGATATTCTCTCGCCTCCTGATCCAACTGCTGTAAATACAGTTCCTGTAAATTCAGGCTTGGATAATGATAATGCTGATAAAGGTGAAGGAGTTCGTCCTCTTGGATCTGCATTAGCTGCTAAGGAGCCTCAAAATGTAGAAAACTCGAGTCTGGTTGGCACATCATTTCCTACCATCTATAGTTCATTCAAGAGGACTGCTTTGTTGAATTGTCAGAAGCTTAATATTAGTGAGTACAATCCCGTCTATGTCTCACTTTTTAGGGAGTTGGAACGGCAAACTGGTGCTAGGTTGCTTCTGCCTGTCAGTATCAATGACACTATTATTCCTGTTTTTGATGATGAACCCACAAGCATTATAGCATATGCACTCTACTCATCAGAATATCGTCAACAGATGTTTGAGCTTGAAAAACCAAAAGATGGAGATTCTGTTACCTCTTCGCTGCCACTTTTTGATTCTGTGAATCTACTGTCATTTACCTCTTTTGATGAATCAGCTTCTGATATTTACAGAAGTCTTGGGTCTATGGAGGAAAGCATCTTGTCGATGCCTGGGTCCAGAGGCTCTCAGGGTTTAGATCCTCTCTTGTATACCAAGGATTTACATGCCAGAGTTTCTTTTACAGATGATAGTCTCCAAGGAAAAGTGAAGTATATGGTGACTTGTTATTATGCAAAGCGGTTCGAGGCATTGAGGAAAATTTGTTGCCCATCCGAGCTAGATTTCATACGATCTCTTAGTCGATGTAAGAAGTGGGGGGCCCAGGGTGGCAAGAGCAATGTTTTCTTTGCTAAAACTTTGGATGATCGATTTATCATTAAACAGGTTACTAAAACAGAGCTGGAATCGTTTATCAAATTCGGACCAGCATACTTCAAGTATTTATCTGAATCCGATTCGATTAGTACAGGCAGCCCAACATGCCTGGCAAAGATACTTGGTATTTATCAGGTATTGTTGTTTCTTTCACTTATCTCTAGAAAGCCATGCAATCATTTTCAGGCCAGATTTGGAATGCAATAATAACCTGAATCATGTGTCCAGAAAATTTTCCCAGCACAATCTTGTAAAGAACGCCCTCTGGAGGCTTTATCTTTTTCATGTTTCAGTTAGTAGGTTCTATCTATGTATTATGTATGCTGTGGTATTGAAAGTTAGTCTTCTATGTAGAGGGGGCTCTTGTCAATGCTGAGAAAAAAATATCAACTGGATGTATACACTGAAGAGAGTTTTTTTTTTTTTTTTCTTTTTAATGTAATTTTACTCTTTATATTCCTGGTTTTTTTTCCCATTATTGAGGTATGATTCGGTTTTTCTTCTTTTTTCTTGAAGGTATCATCAAAGCACCTCAAAGGAGGGAAAGAATCAAAAATGGATGTTTTGGTAATGGAGAATCTTCTGTTTAGGCGAAATGTTGTAAGGCTATATGATTTAAAAGGATCTTCTCGATCACGATATAATGCAGACACAAGTGGGAGCAATAAAGTTCTGTTGGACCAGAATTTAATTGAAGCAATGCCCACTTCTCCAATATTTGTAGGAAACAAGGCAAAACGGCTGCTAGAGAGGGCCGTCTGGAATGATACTTCATTTCTTGCTGTAAGTTGGAACAAATTGAAAACTTTTTTGGGTTCACATGTGCATGACTGATGATATCACTTCCCCTGATTTTTCTTTATCATTTTCCATTGACACAAGAATGTGGTAAAGTTTAGTGGGTGGTTCCAATTCTATGAAGGAAACTTGATATTGTTTAGTATTGTGAGATGATAATTATTTCATTTTCATCTCAGTGCAGAGGGAAAAGGGGTAAAACATTAATTAGTTTTTATTACGGTAACTTGTGGATCTTTTAAGGTGCATTGGAATTGTCATTCGCAAATCTCGTATAATATTGCTTTTGCTATTTTTCTTATGTATATATGTATGAAATTTTTTCCTTTTTGGTTATGTTGCTGCAGTCGGTTGATGTAATGGATTACTCGTTGCTGGTTGGCGTGGATGAGAAAAAGCAAGAGCTAGTAGTAGGAATCATTGACTATATGAGGCAGTACACATGGGACAAACATCTTGAGACTTGGGTGAAGACCTCGGGCATCCTTGGAGGGTCCAAGAACACAACTCCAACTGTGATTTCACCCCAACAGTACAAGAAACGATTCAGGAAGGCTATGACTGCATATTTTCTTATGGTCCCTGATCAGTGGTCTCCTCGTTTCCTCATCCCGAGTGGGTCCCAATCAGACCTTTGCGAGGAAAATTTGCAAGGTGGGGCCTCTGTTGATTAACACTTCCAAACCCTTTGCTTGTACATGCCAAAATGTAAGTTCAATTTTAATTTTCCCTTCCCTTCCCCACTCTTCCACCTGATTCTTTTTCCCCTACCTTTTGTAATTCTTGGCAGGCTACAGCATCATTTCAGCTTGATATAGCACTTTACTTTTCTTTTATTTTGCCTAAGCAAGAAATGGCTCTTTCCGTAGTGCCTTCAATTTTTTCAAGGATACGTGCATAACGGCCATTTTTTTTTTCTCAAATTCCTATTTTGTATTTATACATTTCCTTTGGGTTTTTAATTGGGTAGTAATTACCTTATGCCAGCTACAAATTATCATAATCATGCCAGAGCTACATCATACTAAAGGTGCGGATGTTGTTTGATTGAAGCTTAACCATTTAATTGCAATCACTTTATGCAATTCAGTTCTTAAAGATTGGTACATGCAACAACCATGATGACGGGCTAAATTTTGTTTTTCCCTACTGCTGAGTCTGCTTCGGGCCTAGGCTATCGCTGTCCGTAAAGATTTCGTGCAACATGAACAGTTGTAGATTTGTTGTTATCAATTAATAACTCAACAGGTTTAACAAACCTCATTCATCACACGCTGAGCTTTAGAAGCATATAATCAGATCAACGCATTTGTGTTTAAAGTTAAAATTGTCTTCCAAGAATGGAGGACTTTTGACCTTATAAACTACTTACAAGAATGAATATAATCTATCCACACATTTCCCTTCTTTAAAGGTCCACACTCCAGTTCTACACACGCTGATAACATTTGATGATTTCAAATCCTACTGCCACACCAAAATTGTGCTATAAATAATCATTGGTCTCTTAGAAGAGGAATATAAAGAAATAATGAATAGCGCTTTTCTGTGAAACCTACACAACATTGTCAAGTTGTTCTTGCAGCTCTTGTATGGACACCATATTAATGATGCTTTGTTCTTCAGCCGAATACTCAGCTTTTACTAGGGATTGTATTTGAACATGTGCTTCCACAATGTTTGTCCTGCATATGGTGCAACACAAGGGTTGATGTAGGATTTCTATATCAAAGATCAATGTATATGAAGCTTCAGATGTGATTAACTTACTTTATCGGTTTAAAAAGTATTGTTCTTGTTGATGGGTTCTGCAGATAAAGCTTCATCTTTGCCATCACCATTGGCAATTCTTGCTGAATAGCGGTATTTACCTGTTTCAGAGACATGCAAGAGATCAGCTAAATTCACAAATGGACGGATGAGACATTCAATGATACAGCATTTAGCGAGAGTACCATTAAAAATTATACTTGTTTATGCTTCTAAGTTAAACAGACTATCTGACACTCAAGTAAAATAGCACTAAAGGCATACAAAGAGAAAAAAATTGTTCATGCATGCATGTAACTGGGATTGTGCTCCCAGATAAGTAGGAGAATTGGCTGAGGAGGGCACTTGTACCACTTATCAGTTTAATACTTGAAAAATTACATCCTCATTCTGTAAATGTCTATCTAGTTTATCAAGAGCAGACTAAGAAAATTTGCTTAACCCTCCAATGACAAGAAAAAAGAGGGCCTACAGGCATCCATCTAGGCCTTTCTTAGTTGGTAGGCAGATTGCCCCTTCCAAAAGTTGCTCCAAGGAAAGTTCTTGTCAACACAGCTTATCTTGTGGAGGCTCAGAAGTATCTGACAGTTGTTCATGTCTTGGCTAATTTGGACCCAAAAGCATTTTAATGTCCAACAGACCATGCAGACAGTGGATTGCAAAATGCACAAAAAAAAAAAAAATCAGGTCACACACGATGTACCTTCTGAACAAGTTCAGCAACCTTGTCTGGAGTAGCAAAGGCTTGATCCTTAAGTGGTTTGGCCATAATTGAGTCTACTTTATCATTCTGATTACTGGAGGACAGTGCAACTTTTACAGCTGTAACCTAAAATGACATATTAAAAGAGTCATGGATTAGAGAGGGTAATATAAGAAATAACAGTAAGAGGAAAAGATAAATGGACAGTGCTGATTGTTTTAGAAGGCAAATCTTATCACCTATGCCCTGCAACACACCTACAATAACTACATAACAGAAAGGGGAGGGGGCTGGGGTGAGGACACGGCAGAAAATGAGACAAGTTTAGGTGATCAACCAAACTTGTACCACAAAACTGCAATACTGACTACACAGGAATATGAACATGGGATAGGTTCATTGTAAACCAACTAGCCGAAGGGTTTTAAAACTTCAATCATCTCTTTATAATTGATCATTTATCAACTGCATTTACAGTAAGGTTGCTCCTTTGTGATCAGAAGGTCATGTCGGAAAATCCTCTTTACCACAAGGCAGACAGAAGGCTGCATATGATTGTTGGCACATTGCCATCCTTACAAAGCTAAGTCTTGTGCACCTGAGATGCCCTTTTTTAAGCTTATAAAACAAGGATATCCCAATTTACCACAAGCTGATGCATTTTTATGCATATAGATTCAGAACTAGTCAAGTTTTGAGCAAATTAATCATCACAAACCTTGGTAACAAATGAAAGCATTGGATCCACAACCAGCTTAGTGACCGCCATGATGAACTCCTCACAAGTTGCTTTTAGGCTTTTCTCCAGTTCCTTCACATACCAAAGACCCATAAAATTGTTTCTAGAATTTATATGCTAATAATTATGTATCTATTGTTGGGAAAAAAAAAAATAACAGAACAGAATAAATTGAGATTAACAATCAAATCCAAACCTTCTTGGCATCAACTTGACTTTCCAGAACTCGGGGAGACAGAGTCCTTGCAAGTGAAGATGATCCTGACCAATCAAATAGAGAGGCCTGACCTCTAAGTATTCGTCTCAAGTGCTCCTGGCAATGGAAGTCAATGTAAATATGACTTGTACATTTAGTAATATGCCATTTCTATGGATTAAAGGAGAATTTAGAACATCCTACTCTCAGGAAGACTAACCAGCAAATGAGAGAAGTCCAATTCCTTGTGTGTGACCGAAAACTCTATATCGAATGGAGCAATCTGGAAGATCAAAACATAGGGTTATAATAGTTGCATTACTTAATAAATAACTACAAAGAAACAAAACAAGAATAAGGAGATAACCTGCTCCCTTAAGATTAAAAGATGTTTGATGAGGAAGAGTTGCCCGTCCATTGTTGTTGTTCTCTTAGCAATGAGTTTGCTTGCTTTCTGTAGCAAATATTTATGCAAATGGATTAAGAAGATGCTGATATTAACAGCCAAACAGCTTCCAATTACCACCTACCACAATAATATAAACAACTATAAATCTGGCTACTCACTTGGATAGAAAGGGAACAAACTTCAACAGCTTCCTGATAAAATTAGGAACAAAGGAAAAGAAAAGTCAACCAGTATACACCACAAACAAAGGAGCAATTCAATTGTTAAAAGTTTTAAAAGAAAAAAATTGACAGATTTTCCAAGGATTCAAGTACCTGTGCTAAACCAGTGAAGACAGATGATTCTAGACAACGATATAACTTTGAAAGGCATGATACTGTTTTCTCCAGGGGCGGATACCAGGTTTTAATTGCTTCTGAAGTTTCTTCAACCTGCAAAGTAAAAAATTAGGACAAAATAAGAAACTGAGATAAAGATAATTTTCTGAGTAAATGAAATTACAAAAATGATCAAGACCCATGTACAACCAGCTGGTTGTAACCACATAGCGCCAGTTAGGAATTGTTCAACTTCTATTACATTAATACTGCAAAATTATGCCTGATGCTTATAAAACATTGCATAAATATATCTAATATGTGTGTGAACTGTGCACTGGCTTCATCATACTAAGGTAGACATGGCAACCAAATGCAACTGAGAGACTAAACCTTGACAAGTTGTAGCATAGCACTTGCAATTTTTATCATGGGACTGCACGAATATACGTCTTAACATTAAAGAGATACTTATTTGAGCATGGCTCATTACAAGCATGTTTAGATTCGTCTGGAGGTTTTAATGAGAATTGAGCAATAATGGATGGTCACAGGTGGGCCAATTACACATAAACAGGAAGAAACAAAAAACACAACTTAGAACCCTGTAGCAAGATGATAGCCACCATTCTAAATCAGCTTTGTGGACATTTAGCATGCTCATCACACATGGAAAAACTGAATAGAAGAAAAAAAGGGCCAAATGAGACACTTTACAGAAGTAGTTTCCGATTTCATTTCAGCAGATTGCTCCAGCTTTGCAGGGTAATCCAAGTCTCCATCAGAAGGAATGTAATTAGCAATCTACAAAATAAAACAAAAATGTTCAAAAAAACCTAGAAATAGAAGCATCCCTGATATACAGCAACTGTGGTGCAAGAAAAAACACCTCATCACGAATATGTGTTCGAGCACGGAAAGTTAGTCGCTCATGAATATCTGCTAAAATTCTTTCCAATGTAGGACTTAGACCAGCCAATGACTCGCTCCGTCTGCTAAGCTGTCCCAAGACTTCAACTTTAAGTATATCAACAAGTTCACAAAGAAGATCAACATTGGTTTCGTGAATTAGTTTCGGACGCAGTGTATCATACAAATATGTAGACCTGAGAAATAGGTACATATCTGTGTTAAGCGTGAACTCAGATTTTTGCCATTATACAACTTGGACAGTCAAGAAAGGATGGAATTAGCCCAGAATAAAGCCAATGACCAAAAAATAAAAAAACCATTCCAATATGAACCTAGAATAAACTTACAAGGGATCGACCAATGGAGCCAAACCAGAAATATCTTCTGAAGATGGGAAGAAGTGGTCAAAGAGTTGGTGCTCAAGTTGACAAACCTGTAAGTTATAGTTGTCAGCCATAAAAGGCTAATGGCCTTAAACATGATATTGAGGAGAAAAATCCCACTAACAATTGTAAGGATACGAATAATGAATTTTCAATCCAGATATCCACACCTCTCAATCATCCATATTTACAAATAAAAAATCCAGTGACAATAAAACTACCTGCATTAGATATGCACATCCAGACCTAGTTAACGATGGCAAAGCCTCTTTCTTAGCATACTCAGATATTCGTTGCAATACTATGCCTTTTACCTAGATAGCACAGATTGATGGAAGATATTGTTATAGCCAGGTGATCCAGATGAGTAAAAACCCAGAACTAGTCAATAACAATCTCACCAAAGAAAGCCGCTGCTCACAATACAGCTTGTGGCATTCTGTAAGTATTTGAGCATATTCTTTTCTCGATGATCTGCTTTCAATTTCCTCTAGCACAGGCTTTAGCTGCAATATTTATTTGTTAGATACCTCTACAATAAAGAGGTAAATTCGGGCACATAATTCTATTCTCAACATGATGTATAATTCTAATAGATGATCGTCATCTAAAATTATGTTTCCCTACAGTTCTGATGAATAATGGATAAGTAAGCTTTTGTCAATCATCCTCTGAAAACAAAGGTAGAGCAAAAACAAGCCATTACCTCATTTGCAGCTGCCTTGAATCGTACATAGATAGCAGATGCCTCAACACCTTCAGAAACAGATGTCATGTTGCCACCAGTGCTCCGGATTGCTGCCAGGACCTAAATGAAAGAAACAAACAAACAACCAAGCGGAAAAAAAATGAGCATCACATACACACACCAAAACTTTTACATTCATTAGGACAGTTTACCTGAGAAGATGCGGCTTTCAGAACAGAAAGCACATGGGAGCGAATCATACCCAGGGCACGAGACTGTTCAAACATACAAATTTTCATAAATTTTTGAGCTGGAGACACATCTTAAACATATGGTATTCTCTAACAACAAAGTCAACCACTTATCATATTATTAGTATCAACTCATTACTTGGAATTGCTGAAATTTGAGCAAATACCACTTATCATATTATTAGTATCAACTGATTACCTGAAGTTGTCGAAATTTGAGCAAATAAACACTAGACTCTGCATATTGTGGATTGCTCTCAACATACCTGAGGTAGAGATTAAAAAAAATAATTTGTCAGTGTAAAAAAGGTAACAGAAAGAAACCAACCATATCCCATCAAGAAGGCAAAATCCAGCGTATATCATCAAGTTGCAAACATTTTACAGAGAAAACTCACAGGATTAAATCCAATTTAGAAAAGCAAAAAACATGTTCACTTAC
The DNA here is from genome assembly GCA_949634005.1 of Mallotus japonicus. Lineage (NCBI taxonomy): Eukaryota > Viridiplantae > Streptophyta > Magnoliopsida > Malpighiales > Euphorbiaceae > Mallotus > Mallotus japonicus. Next base: position 10,820 of record CATIWK010064694.1, read on the forward strand.
GATATGCACTCATCAAGCTGTTTGAGCAGTGGAAGAAACTTCTCACTTCCGACATTCACTTTTGCAGAATAAAAATTTGTAGCAATCTGCATAGAAATGGATAGTAACATGAATAATTTCCTTTAGAACCTTTGATACAATCAATAGTTAAGAAACTTGTAGAATGCACATAAATTAAAGCAGCAAGCAAACTGTACATCATACAAGAAAACAAAGAAAGCCCACCTAGCACTAGAAAAAAAAAATTCAAACAAATGGTCAGATGGTCCATATGCATTCTATACCCTAGCGCTGGGATAATTCACGAATGCAAGTTCCAGAGAAGGTTATTTTTCCATATCCCCCTTTTTATCAAAATATTTCAAAATTTTCCAGCATTCCAGAAATCTTGTTGACCATTCAAGGACAAGGTCATTTTGGTTTGCTGTTTGTAATTGCTGCTCTTGTGAGCATGCAAGAAGGCGCTCAATTCAAACTCTATCATATACAGCTGACTTCTAAATAGATATATGGCAACTTCTAAGGACAAACTGTTGTGAATCTTCTAAGAGGTCGGTCCTTGTACACTTAAGAGGATATATCAAGGAGCTAAACAAAGACAAAAAAGCCTAGAAAGAGAATGAAACTCTAGACAAGATAGCTTTCAAACCTTACATTCTCCAATTCATCAAAGTAGTGGAGCTTACTGCGAAGTGCTTCTGCAAACTCGATCAATCTTTGCTTCTCTACTACCTGCAAAAGAAAACATAAATCAGACACCAAATCAACCAATTCAAAGAAAGTGAACAGAGAAAAGAGAGAAACCAAACCAATCGATCACAGGCATCGTGAAGAGTCTTAGTCTTTGTAGCTACTGCTTGGTGCTGCAGTTGCAAGTCATTAAATAAATGCAGTGTTTCATCCACCTGCAGAATAAATCACTTGGCATTTGTACCATATAGCATTCACATAACAGAAAAAAAAACAATTTCATAGAGATTATGAACAGTATAGCTTACAAGTAAAAGGAAAAAAAAAAACATGAATATACCTGATTTAGTATATTATCACATGTTTGTATACGCTCAGTTAATGTATTGACATAGTGCTGATACTTCTCCTCTGTCTACTCTACAGAAAAACAAAATGCAATAAACAAAATCTTCACCCAAAAAAAAAAAAAAACTCCATAAGCACTAAGTAAACCATCACTAACCTCTGATTTCATTGCTGATTCAAGATCAGTAAACCATTTGTAAAACTGAACCAAGAAAAAAGAAAAAAAAACTTAAAAAGAGATTAAAATTAACACAATAAGCAAATGAAAAACCTTAAAGAACAGTATCAGTTTAAAAAAAAAAGAGAGATTAACCTGATTAGTATTAACTAAAACAGCATCAATAGCCTGAGAATCTGCGAAATCACTGTCTTTAGTGGAAACAATCAAGCCACCATTGTCTTCCCTTGAGATATGATCTTGCTTCTACAAAATTGCAAAATTGAATCAAATTTAACAAAATTATTCTATTTTTCTTCTGAAAAAAGCAAAACAAAAAGCATAACTTAAATGTCTAACCAAATTGACAGGATAAGGTCGCTCAGCGACAGCATGAGATAATGCTACGATTGCAGCTTGCTGTTGCTCTGACAGAGGAGCATTCTGCATCACCGAAAAAAACCAGAAATTAAAAAAAAAAAGTTGAATTCAGCAAGAAATCAAGTGAAAGTGCGTAGATCACATATACATTTGATCTCAAATCTAAAATTATAATCAGACAACTCAATTCAATAAACAGTAAGAAATCCGGTATTATTTAACACTTTTTTTTTTTTGGTTCTGCTGAATTTGCAACAATCATGGAAGCAGAGATCTAATAAAACGAAAGCTAAAGGAGATGAAAGGAGACCTGTTCCCAAGTAGAAGCGAAATTGTATCCTCTGGTAGTGGCTACAGATTTGTGGAAGTTAGGAGGAGGAGGAGGCGTCGTCTTGCTTGTCATTTCCTTTTTTTTTTTTGGTTTTGATTATGGAATAGATAGATCAGTTTCTGCCAAAGCAACTCACCGAACGGTAGACTGGAAATGGAGAAGTTGCATTTCGCCAAAAAAAAAAAAAAAAAAAATTGGAGATTGGAGTTGCGGCTTCGACCAAGCGCCAACGCAATTGAAATGACGTCGTTTAACTTAACTTTATAGTGTACTGTATAGACTTCTAAATTAAAAAATTTATATCAGACCAAAACAAATTATAATTTTATACCTACGAGTCCTTAAATATATATGTATATTTATATAAATAAAATTAAAAATAGTTAAATTAATTTTTATTCAATTAATTATTTTATAATTGTGACAGTAATGAAGCAATAAATAGTAACTACTCTCTAAGTATTTTTTAAAGTACATTGTTAAATTTCAACTATTATTAATTTAAAAATGTTTAAAGTGACTCTATAAATAAAAAAAATTAATCCAGAAATGTAATTAAATAAAAATTAATCTAAAAGTTTCTAAATTATTGTATATAGTGTTGACAAAAAATAGGATCCTACGAAATTTTTCGTAAAATTATATTATATTCCATAAATAAATTAGTCCAGATGCTAGATTACCAATATTGCACAAGGAGTACCAAAAATTGTTTCAAACCAATCATTCAGCCATTGCTGACCAAAAAAAAAAAAAGGATATTTCATTACATCTGTTGCTTGCAGTTACAGATCAAATGAAATATACAACTGAAAAATACATGGTGATGAGCAGAACAGAACATAGCACAAAATTCACAAAAAGGAACATTTCAGAAATCAGTCCTTAACATCAGTTACACCTTCGGCTGATATTTGAAACCGCGCTTCGGCTTCAGCTAAACAGGGAGAACTTATTACTTTACAGATGCGTTCCTCTCCTCTACCCTTCCTGAGAGCAAGCCTGTGACAAG
>CATIWK010064776.1:0-17309 GCA_949634005.1 Mallotus japonicus
CTCAATTAAATCCTTGAGAAAGAGCATTTTAGCCTTTGAGATCCAAAAATCAAATTCTGAGGATCTATTTATAATAAATTCTCATCATTGGAGTCCTCTGTCGCATCCACACTCCCTTATCCCGGAATTGGGTGTCTACAGCGTGGCTCTGGAATTTCTACGTAAATTTATTTCTCTACAAACGGATGACCTTGAATTGAATTGAAAATTACTTGGAGAAATAAACAAAGGTGAATGTTATAGTTCTCAAAATATCTTGGGAAAGGAAAAATACTGCTGGAAATTATCTGTACATTGATAAAGAAGAAGATTCTGGAATGCCTTGGGGAAAATATCAGCTTGGGGATGAAGGTCTAAGTCACGCGAATTTATTCCTGTAGTAAACACAAGAGACTTTTGAGCTACTGGAGCATTAAATTGAAGGAGTAGCCTGCAAGAAAAATCATCTATAAAAGTAAGGAGGAGCAGACACCAATCTACAACATCTACATCAATCTACAAAAAACCAATCTACAAATTTAGAATTTTAGTTTATCAGCTCTGTCAAACTTCATTTTTGTACTAAGCTTCTGAATAAATACAATTTCACTTTCAATCCTTTATCGCTTTTTATTTACAAATCAATTTTCATCTCTGAAATCCAAGCAAATTATGGTAAAGGCGTTTGGAAATTCACAAACGTCTGAAAGAAGTCAGGTTAATTTTTGAGGATTCGCTCCTCTGGCACGCTCAGAACTACACAAATCACAAAAATAGCCAACAAATTGATTTGATCTCTTATTGTTTAACTTCAACTAATATGCAACTATCTAGATAGATTTTGTGAAAGTAAGCCACAATTTCAAGTGCCAAATCTTCTCTGCTCAATCTAGCCATGTAGTTGAACCTTTTTTTTAATCAGTGAAAATATCAACAGTTTAGCATGAATAGATTTTGGACATAGTGGTCTAGGATGTATTTGTTAACACAATCGGCTGAAGTATTGTATGGTTGTTTATCAACTTACTATATGTTTGAGTAGATTTAATGATTCTAATGTTCATTGCTCTCTGTCTGTTGCACCTGTTTTGCTCTCTTTTGTCTACCAGATTTTTTGACATTGATATAAGAAAGGTAGCATAACTAATTTTATCTATTCATAGATGTAAGAAAGGCAGAATAGTTACAGCTGAACAAAGGTTGTCTAGGTCATCACCCTCAAAGGCAAGTCAACTCAACTTAACTCAACTCAACCCTCAAATTGCAAGTCAACTCAACCCTCAAATTGCAAGTCAACTCAACACATGCAGCTCATCATAAAAAAGACCTAAAGCTACCTGGAAACCTTGTACAAGATTTTCATGGATCTATATGTAGAAGAATATTAAAGAGGAATCGACCTGGGACTCATTTTGCTAAAGAGGGATGGGATGGAAGAATATTGTTCATTCATTTCATAACAAGAATGGAGTCATGTTTGATAGGATGCAGTTTAAGAAGAGAACCATTCGGATATCACAAAGGAACAATGGAAAATCTTGTGTAAGCTGGTGGGTACCAGAAGAATGAAGTGGGATCCAAATGCTAATGAATTTGGGATACAAGTTGGTGGGTCCCATATACCAAAAAGAGAAGATTTGGTGGCTGCTGACATGTTAAGCAGATGTCCTACATCACCGCCACATCATCAACTTCCGTTAGGTTTAACAGCTTAGGACTAACGGAGATCTTTTTAATTAGTTTTAGAACTTGATTGAATTTTTTTTTTCTTGTAGGACTTAATTGAAAAAACTTAACTTTCTTTAGGACTGACAAAGCTGTTACCTCTAAATGATTATATTAATTTATTCTATATATGCACATTTTATTGAAATTATAAAAAAAATTTGTTTTATTTATATGACAATAATAATACTCTCAATCTAAAATTATAATTTTAATAAAAATACTATTTATTACAATCTAAATAGATATTCTACTTCAGCAATTATACATAACCTTTTTAATATTAATTTTTCTCTTTTTTAAGTAACTATACATCACCATCTTTATAATATTTTACATAATACTTATTTTATTCTTAAATACAGTCCATTTTATTTTTTAAATTATTATTGTAATTAATCATTAGATAATAAATTTAATTTAATTATTTTAGATTATATTAAATTTTTATGATATTTTATTAAACATTGATAAAAATTTCAAAAGCATACTATTTATATTGTTTATATTAGGTAAAATAGAAGTCAAACTCGTTAAAAAAATCTAACTAAAATTGAAAATATAAATTAAATTACAATTAGAATTTACCCAATTTTATATAACGATAAATTATGGTTTTTCAGTAAAATTATTTGTTCTTTTGTATTTGTATATTTATATATATGTTATACATATAGATATAGATTACAGATATACATTTTGATTAAAACTGATATAAATATGGTATATTGGTACCAAAAAGCACAAAGTTTTCGACTTATTGTATTTATATACCGATCTAAAAAAGTTTACAAAACTAACCCAATTTAGATTGGTTGTAGCAATTACAGCACAAATTGGATTTCCTCAAAATCCAAGACAATATTACCCCTCTAATGTGGGACCCACAGCCACATCATTTTGCCCAGCTAGGACAACTAAAATGCTGCGTTTTAGTTGTGCCCCCTTTTTAAACCTAAATCATGCAAGATTCTAACCATTCCCTTCTCATTTAACATCTCTCCTCTAACCCTAACATCATTTCGTCGTCTGAGATCAAATCAAAGCCAAAAAAAAACTTCAAAATGTAGATGATAGGAGTAGCTGCAAAAGAAATTAAGATAAGATTTCAAACTAGTTACTGATATTATCATCTTCAGGTCTTCAATTTGTTGCGTGTAAGATGGGAAGAGGCAAGGAAAAGAGAAATTGGTGAGTAGTCTAAGTCATTGGTTCTTTTTTTTTTTGTTTAATTTCTAGCATTATACATGTTTTGTGTTAGGTTTCTGTTCTTAGTAATGGTACGTGAACAATGGGAAGCTCATTTTGTTTTGAAACATTACAGGTTTCCCGTAGAGGTGTGGGTTGAAGGAAAATTCTCACAAGGATCTAAGGTAAAATACTGTGGGGGACATACAATACCTGGTGGGTGGGATGTGAGTGTTGATAAAGGATTCACTTGGGATCAAATTGGCGAAAAAATGGCAGAATTGGGTTTGGGTAGAATTGTTAAACTCGGTTATTATGAGCCTAGGACTAGTAATTGGGAGTATCAAACTTTGATAAATACTGATGGGCAAGTGATGAAAATGTAGGAAAAGGGTGCTGATTTCGGCTTCTTAAAGATTTTCATAGAAACATGCAAGGAGGGTGTACAGTGGCGCAATGAAAATGTTGATGTAGATGAGATTGGTTCGAGTGAACCCCAAATTGAAGTGGCAAATGGTAGTAGTGGGTCTGAGACTGATGTTGAATATGTGCCATCTGTATTAGACATGGACCAAAGTGACAATGATGTTAGTTTGGTAAATGAGTCAAACATAGATGATGAAGAACGGGTAATGGCTATGAATAATAGGAGGGCTTTTAAAACAATTCCTGTGGATCTTAGTCAAGGTTTGGGATTGGATGAAGAGGTTATGATGGATAATTATATGCCATATGCAAGTACAGTTTGTCCTAATGAAGTTAATGATATTGAAGAAGGAGATCATCAACAGCCTGTCAGTGACTATGAAGATTCAGAAGATGGTGCTTATGATAGTCTGTATAGCTCTGAGGAGGGAGATCTTGAAGTGCATGATCGAAAGAAGAAGCAAAAGAAGGTTGTATACAACCTAAAATGTGACCACTCCAAATTGGAATTTGTGTTAGGGATGAGGTTTCAGTCTGCCAGTCAATTCAAGGAAGCAGTTTAACAGTATGCTATATTCAATGGATTCAATCTAACATGGCCGAGATCAACGAAAAAAAATGGCAGCTAAGTGTGAAGATCCCTGCAACTGGAGGTTGTATGCAGCTAAGATTCCTGATGAATTGACATTCTCTGTAAGAAGGTACATTGGTGATCATAACTGTAATAGGACGGTTAGAAATAGACAAGTGACATACTTGTGGATGGCCAAAGAATTTCTGAATGTTTTTAGAAGAAAGCCTGATTATAAAGTGGATGACATGATTATTGACTTGAATGAGAAATACAATATCACAGTTACAAGATGGATGTGCTACAGAGCAAAGACTAAGGCTTTGAATATATTGAGGGGTAGTTTAGAAGCACATTATGCAAGGTTGCACTCATACAAGGCTAAGTTAATGAGAGTGGATAAAGAAGGGACATTTGTCTTTGACAATGGCGAACAAGGTCCAAATGGGAAGCCTATTTTCAAAAGATTCTATATTGGTTTTTTAGCCTTAAAGAAGGGATATGTAGTGGGTTGTAGGCCTGTGATATATTTAGATGGCTGTTTTCTAAAAACAGTCACGGGAGGAGCTTTGCTAGCAGCTGTAGCAAGAGATGGGAATGATAAAATGTTTCCCTTCTCTTAGGCTGTAGTGGAAGGAGAAAATGAGGCAACATGGAGATGGTTTCTACAATTATTATTTGCTGATATTAATGTAACAACAGGCTTGAGATTAACATTAGTGAGTGACAAGCAAAAGGTAATATTGAATTACAACTATTATATATATACATATCTACTTTGTTTTTTATTTGTTTCTCCAATTGTGTCTTAAGTGGATTTTATGGAACATGTGTAGGGGCTTGCTAATGCTATAGCAGATTTGGCACCTCATTCAGAACATCACCATTATGCAAAACATATACATCAGAATTAGAAGAAAAAGCACAATGGGGAGGAATATAAGGCTATGTATTGGAAGTGTGTGTTTGCCACATATGAAGCTGAATACAATAAGAATGTTGAGGAACTAAAAATGTTAGATGTGGATGCATATGAAGATTTTATGAAGCAAGGACCAGCCCACTTCTGCAGAGCCTTTATTAGCACATGGCCAAAATGTGATGCGGTGACATCCAATATGGCAGAAACATTCAATGGTTACATATGCAAGGCTAGGACCATGTCGGTTATTAATATGCTTGAGGAAATCAGAGGTTGTTTGATGGAAAGAATTTTTCATAAGTCTGAGATGTTGAAAAGCTTAGAGGGCCAACTTTGTCCAAGAATTCACCAAAAAATAGAAAAGGCTAAGTATAGTACAAGATTTTGCATAGTCAAGCTTGTTGTGGGGAACAAGCTACAAGTTACATAATGGGAAGACCAATTTGTTGTTACATTGAGTCCACCTTCGTGCTCATGTCAAGTATAGGATTTAACTGGTATCCCATGCTCGCATGCTATTGCTGGAATCAACTACATGAGACATGATGTTTTGGATTATGTTGATCACTACTACAAGAAAGACACAAATCTGCTTGTGTACTAGTTTGGATTAGATCCTTTAAATGGTCAAAAGATGTGGCCTAAAGTTTCAGCTACGCCATTATTGCCTCCCTTTTATCAAAGAATGCCTGGAAGGCCGAAGATCAACAGAAAAAAGGCCCCTCATGAAGATCCCAAAAGACCTGGTCAACTTACAAGACATGGCATGGAAATGACTTGTTATTATTGCCTCGCAAATGGACATAATAAGATAGGTTGCCCAAAGAAAGACTAACTAGCTGCTGTTAGACCTCCAAAGGTAAAGTTTACAAGCCTGATTAATGCTACTAAATTATTGATAAACATATTTTAATATTAATTAATTATATTTAATTGACTGCACATAATAAAAGAGGTAGGCCAAGGAAGAACTCTATCCCAAATGTCACAGCATTAACAACAAAATCTCCAAGTATGGGGACAACTCGAAACCAGCCAATCAGTGGTTCAAGAAAAGCTATAAAGAAACAAATGCAAAAAGAGCAACAACAGGTACATCTCCATCGACTTAAAATAATATGTCTATGATGGAAATTGACTTCCATTTTGGTTTTGTCATGTGCTAAATTGATAGGCAAGACAGGGTCATGGGGTCAGAATTTTTAGTGACACCGGAAATATTTATGCAAGAGTAAGCACTTTTTATTTCAATTTTAAATGATTTTTGTGTAATATGCCCAACATTTAGGTTCATTGATGTATGGAAAATGTTTGTTGCAATTTGTAGATGCCTGGAAGTTCAAGGGTGCGTTGTATCAGACTATCAGTGGTTCATTTGCAATAGCACCATCAGCATAAAGTATTGATGATTCATACCGTCAAAGTCAATCTTCACAAAATTCAGTTGTTTTTAAGTCAATAACATCTCAACTTGCAGCACCTATGACAGATGGAGATCAATTCAAAGGGAAGACAAAGATGAATTAAGATGATAAGGATACTTTTTGGGTTATAACTTATTGGACAGATTATCAATAGGAAACTTTTTGGACAGATTATCATTAGGAAACTTTTTGGACAGTATATGATAAGGATACTTTTTGGACAGAATATGCATAGGAAACAATCAACAGAGGGTATAGGGTGAATATGTGATACTTTTTGGACAGTGAAAGGAGAAAGCAATCATTTACTGATTGTAATACTTTTTTAGTAAACATGCAGCGTGTTCTTATCTTAGAAATCTGTAGGTTTGGCAATTGCTTAAACAGTGATCATGTATTAGCAATTGTTTTTTGTAAACAGTTATAAGCTATTATTCTAATGAACATGATGTTTCGTTATTTTATTGAAATTTTGTACAGGCAGCTATTTTTTTCATTTTGTGCAAACAACAGGCATTGTAGTGTATAAATCAACAAAAAGAGCATAAATTATAGAAAGTGAATCCCTTCATTCATCTTGATAGGCAGCTATTACATAACATAGAAACCAACTTACAACAGAACAAAATAAGCACTTGCAAAATCATCCAAAAACATTGTAAATACCTAGACTTTGACAGTGAGCCATTATGCTCATTCTAACTAGACACTGACCTTAAGGCAAGAGAAAAATAGTACTATGCTTTTGGGTCACTATATTCACATATATCAATAAACCCAAAAATATAAGACACATCATATATCTAAATTTCCTATCTCGTACATCTCTCTCTGCAATTTGCTTCTGCAATATGTTAATTTCTTCAAGTAACAGCATTCTTTCATCTTTTAACTTTGTTAAAGTCTCATTCTTCTTTATGAGCTCTTCAACCAGTGTAATCAAGTACTTCTCACCTGATACCATTTATTGCTCACAACCATCATCTTGGTCTCCAGATAATGCGTCTGTATGACACCATTGAAAGCACTTGCATTCATTCCTCTATAAAATTACATTTTCTTTAATTTTAATCAAATTTTAGTAAACATATAAGAAATTTTGGGGACTTTGAGTTTTGAACCCCTACCTGCCAAAACGGGCAATTTATGAATCTTCTATTTGGGTTTTTTCTTGTTGTTAAAATGTACTGCTGAAGTTCAATCTGATGCCTTTCGCAATAGCTCCTACCGCTACTAAGAGATGAAGCTGAAGCTGTTGAGATTTCCATGATCATTCCAAAACTATTTTCTTCTAATTCTTATTCGCTCCATCGTAACTAGTTTGAAATCTAATCTTAATTTCTTTTGCAGCTACTCCTATCATCTACATTTTGAAGTTTTTTTTGGCTTTGATTTGATCTCAGATGAAGAAATGATGTTAAGGTTAGAGGAGAGACGTGAAAGGAGAAGGAAATGGGGAGAAAGGGGCTTGATTTTAGGTTTAAAAGGGGGGCACAACTAAAACGCAGCGTTTTAGTTATCCTAGCTGGGCAAAATGACCTGGCTGTGGGTCCTACGTTAGAGGGGTAATATTGTCCTGGATTTTGAGGAAATCCAATTTGTGCTGTAATTGCTATAACCAATCCAAATTGGGTTAGTTTTGCAAACTTTTTTAGGTCGGTATATAAATGCAAAAAGTTAAAAAAGTTGTAATTTTTTGGCACCAATATGCCTATAAATATATATGTAGCATCTAGCGTCACTTTTTTAAAATGGTCTTTCAACCAAAAAATTGAATTTTATTTTTTTGTAATTAAAATATCTTAAATAATAATATTTAATTTGAAAAATTTTAATATAAATTAAAATTTTGAAATTTTGGTTTTATTGGTTTGGCTCAATTTTTTTTGTACAAATTTTAGTTTGTTCAATTCGATAAATTTGGTTTTAAAATTTTCAATTTAGTTATATATATATATAAATTTAAAATTAGATAATTTCAGTTGGATTCGAATCGAGGGGATAGAATATCAGCCTAATATCTCACTAGTTTGAAATTTAGGAGCCAACTATAGTGAAATATTAGGAACAAAGATTCATAATATGAAGAAAAAAGTTGCATTGCTATAAGGGTATGTTAAAAAAGAGTGGTTCATCTATTCAAATCTTGGTAACAGTGCATGGAAAATTAAAGCAAGTAGTAGATCGAATGCTACAAACATGAAGCTCCTTTTATTTAATGAAGAATTACAAACAGATAAATGAAAAGAATACAAGCAAGCCCACCAAGGAAGACATGCAAAACAACAAGGAAACTGAGAAAATCATGCACAAGATTACAAGGCAACAACCAGCAATCAAGAATTAACTAATGACAACATTCCTTACCAATGCGCATGTGCACGGTGGTAAGATAAATGAATAAATAAGCAAGTGACAAAGGTTGAGCAGTTGAATGGTTTAGTTGTAAGAAAGCAAGTCACTTTAATTCTTTCCATGCTCTTAGTTCCACTGACCTTTTCCACAGGCAAATAACTGATACCAATTCTTTTTCTTTCTTTGTGGCTGTGGGATTAAAGATAATGCTTCTATAAAATCAATTTCCAAGTCAGGGATGTCCATGATCTTCGGCCATTCTGGTCCTGCTTCCTTTTTGCATCTCTTAGTCAGCTCAGGACATTGTTTAACGTACAAATGTTGGAGGGAAGTAGGGAGGCCTTCCTCAGGAAAGGATTGGAGCAGAGGACAATCCTCAATGCAGAGATTTTTGAGTAAGGTGAGGCTCTTCAGAGTCTTCATATTGCCTAGAGATTGTAAATTGCTGCATGATTTGACACTCAAACATTCTAGTAGAGTAGGCAGCCCTTCATTTGGCAATGTCACAAGCTTTTGGCTACCTTGAATGGACAATAACCTCAGAGATGTTAAGCTTCGAAGTGATTCTTCTTCTTCAGACAAGGACTCAAGGACTTGATAATTATGGATGTGCAAAGCCTTGAGCCCAAGAAGGTAAGGAAACTTTGGCAAAAAAATGATGTTTGTAATGTTGGAAATGACTAAGGAATAGAGAGAATCTGAAGCAGGTATTGCCCTCAATAATGCTCCATTACTGCTTCTTTCCAGTGCTAAATGCTGAAGAAGTCGGGCAAACTGTGGGGCTGGGAGGGCAGTCATTAGTTCACACCCACTTATCTCCAGTTTCTGTGGAGCAAAGATTTGTGGGAGAGCTGGTAGCCTGGGGCAGTTAACAACTTTCATCTCCAAAAGACCAATGAAAGAAGGAAGGACTTGTCTTGCATGCTCACCTTGATCATTTATGGAAATCCTCTACACTATTACTTCTCGCCAATCCTCCACAACAACATTGTCAACAAGTATCAGAAACATCAGAGATGGGGTCACAGGAAGAGCCTTGAGTGAAGCACATCTTTTGATCTTCAAAACCATCAGGTTAGGCAAGAACTCTGTTAACTCACTCAGCCTGGGGCAGTTACCAATCTTGAGCTTATGCAGCAATGAGGGGCATTGTAGTTTATCTAATTCCTGCATCTCTTTAATATGGAGAGCCCTCAGGCTATGTAGCTGATCGAAGGGGAGAATTTTGCATTTTGTGCAATGATCCAAGGACATAGTGATAAGATTTTGGAGCTGCCCATCAGTCATCTAAGGAGGAATCGTAGCCCCTACATAGTAAGAAATTGCAAGCTCCTTGAGATCTGATTGAGGTTGAAGATCTTTTAGCACCCTCTCCTCTTCTACTTCATCTTGTGAATTGATTTTGCTGCTAGTCTACTAAAAAACAACCTTCTGAAGCCTCTCCCTCTCACTCAGTTTAGCCTCTGCAGCATTCATTGCATTTTCAAGGTTTGAAATATACAATGTTCCTGTAAGATGTGCCATCTCCTTCAGTTGACTGATTTCATATCCAGTCTTAGAGCCGACCTTAAATGCATGCAGATTGTATAGCCCTATTAAGTTTTCAATATTTGGTGGCAATGTAGTACATTTGAACCAGAAAATATCATCCGTCACAAGATGACACAGGTTAATCAAGTTGCCGAGATCTCTGGGGAGTTCAGAAAGCCAAAGGCACCCCAAGAGTTTCAGAGTTTGTAAATTGTATAAGCTGCATATTGAGTTGGGAAGTTCTTTGATTTCCGTTCTGGAGAGGTCAAGATAGTGCAATAGCTTGCACTCTTTAATGGAGCTTGGCAATTCGAGAAGCTTGCTTGAGCTGAGATCCAAGGCGCGGATATATATCAATGAAGGAAACAACTTATCAAGAGCCTAACCAAAATTCCTCAAGTGATCACCAAGCAATAGTAGTGTGCGCAGCTTCTTAGAATTATCAGCTATCTCCATGCTTCGCTCTTCAACATTTTAACACATCAAGGACACATGGCGCTAATTTTGATAGTGTTGGTGTTGCCTGATTAATTTGCTATCTTTCACTTGGCAACATTGCAGACCTGAAATTGATTGTGCCAAGTTATGGATAAGGTCATGCATTCTGTATCATACCCGGTTGTCGATGTTTAACTGTTGGAAGAAAGATCTCATGAGCAGCAAATCAAAATATTCAGCTCCCATCTCCTCTACGCTATTTTGTCCTCTTGGTTGAATAAAGAAATAAGCCATCCAAAGCTTGACCAACTCTTCCTTATAAAAAACATAGGCCTTGGGAAATATGGAACAGAAAGCAAAACATTACTTAAGATGAAATGGCAAGTGGGTGTAACTCAATTTTAGAGCTGGCAAAATGTTTTGGTCATCCAACTCCCACATATTACTTCTCAAAATTGTTTTCCATTTTCTATCATTAAGCTCGCCCCGCAAAACACTCGCTAATGCCTTTACTGCTAAAGGCAAGCCATTACACTTGGCAATAATATCCTTGCCAATGTCTGTCAAGAGTTTTGGCTTGCTACTATCCTTTTTGAATGCTATTTTTTTAAATAGTGACCAACACTCATTTTCAGGCAAAATCCCTAAAAGGTGAGGAGGTTGAGTGCTTGCAACACGTGCAACACTATCGCTTCGACTAGTAACTAAAACTTTACTACCCCTTTCCCCTAATTTCAAGAGTTCAATGAGGGGCTCCCAATTTTTGTAATTTTCATTCTAGACATCATTTAAAACAAGTAGAAAATTTTTTCCAGGAAAAAAATCTGTAAAATGGGACACCACCAGGTTCGGAGATAGGTCAGCGGGAAGACTCATTTTAGAATAAGACTCGATTACCCCTCTAAGGATCCTTGTCAAGTTGAAGTCAACTAAGACAGAGACCCACATCCTAGATAAGTCTAAACAATCCTTCACTCGTTCATTATTATAGACGAGTTGAGCAAGAGTTGTTTTGCCGAGGCCTCCCATCCCAATGATGGGAATCACAGAGATCATGTCTTCTTCATCAGAATTAGGTGAAAGCACCATATCAATAATTTTTTTCTTATCATCCTCCCTACCAATAACATCTTTTGTGTCCAGAAATTCATACAATTGTGGATAGTCATGGGGTTGTGATACGCCACCATTCACAACGTTAATGTTGAAATGGAACTTTTCTTTTTCGTCAGAAATTATTTTCAGCCTGGCTGAGAGTTCCTTTATCTTTTATGTAGTGTGAGATTTAATAGAGATCTTACTTGCACTTATGGGAGTTGGAACTTTGCGCCCTTCATGCTCTCGCCTCCAAAGAATAATTTCTATAGCGAAAGTATCGAGTATGTCTTCTGCATCATTAGCTGCATCCTTAAGCTTTACGAGCCAATCTCTTATATGTTGCTCCTCAAGTTGCCTCTCCTCTACATCATTGAGTATTACTTGTATAGCAGTTAGATTGCTTGACAGCTGGTCTACTGTTTCTTTGACACCCAAGACCAAAAGAACCTTCTCTTTAATCAATGAACTAGTAATTTCAACTACATGACTAACAATGGGGGCAACTACAAGAGAAACTGCCACAACAGCCATAGTAATAGTACTGTGCCTTCTCAATTGATTCTTGAAGATATAAGAGAATTTAAATATAAATTTTATTAAGAAGAGATACAAGAAAATTCTGATCACAACCCTACCCCCACCCTCAAGAAATTAATCAAGATCAAGAATTCTGAACACCTAACAAGCCCAACAGGAAAAAAATATATGAATTTTACTCTCTCAGACTACTCACAACCGCTTAGAGATGAGTTCAATATCCCCTTCTCCAATCTTTATATACTACATTTTATACTAACACTATTTTTCAACGAAGTTTCCTTTTTCAATCACTGTGCGTAGGGACAAGTTGATTTGTCTACGCGTCTTGATGAAGGGGTATAATAGGAGACGTGAGGCATATGGTCATTCATTTGGCCAAGTCCTCCCATATGTCATTAATTATTGGATCGGGATACATGTCAACGCTGGTGGGGGGCAATATCCATTTTTCCCCCAAGTTAATTTCTTTTTTTTCACAATTTTTTTTATTTTAATTTTTTGGTGAATCTTGTTTTAATCTAAAAACCTAAGTTGCACACGGATAAACCCATCGTGTAAAGATGTAAACACCCATAACTTATAATTTTTTTTTAATAATTGATACTACCGGGCTGTTTTCCAAGTGAAAATGCATCCTGCAAAACAAATCCGGTGAGAGGCTCGCCAGGCGAGGTCCCGGCGAACCGACTCAGACGATCAAGTTAGGAAGAGCACTGGAGAGAAAAGAGAGAAAATGAAATATTAGTTGAGTTAACTTAGGGTATTCATGTTATACCTCCCTTTATATACTGATTTTCTAGAGTTTTATGTGGGTTCACCTTTGGTTGCCACTTGGAGCTCTTCCATTGCTTGGAGACTAGTACTGTTCACGTGGGCATGTCCCCTGGATAGGGTCTGGTACTGTTCATATGGCACTGTTCACGTAGGTATGTTCCCTTTGGTGTTTCTAGCTTGGTCTCCAAGTATGCTTTGCTTTCGTCATCCACGTGAACTTTGTCGAGTGTGCAGGCGAATCATCAAGTTGGCAGGCGGTACAGTCAGATCTGCAGGCATACGGATTGTCAGATGATGGGTAGTTTTAACACGTCAGATTGTCTTTACTCTTTCGGGTTATCAGGTTAATTCGTCTTATCGGTTCGTCTTACTGGTTCGTCTTGTCGATTTATCTTATCGGCCGAACTGATGCATTTGGGCCAATATTGACTTTGGGCTTGGAATATTGATTTGGGCCCTGGTATCAGGGTTCCCCCCCCCCCCAAAGTGTTGATCATTTATATTTAATTTCCTGTCGAAACGTCTACATAATGCATCCCCTTGAAGAGTCGCTTCGGTTCATCTTTATCTGCAGGAAAATCCTTGAAGGACTTGCTTCGCGGCCCAGCTACTCCGGTTGTTGGTCAAATCATTGGAGGGGCAGAACCATTCGCTAAAGGGGGAATCCCTCAAACGTTCCCTCCTAGACTCCATGGAAGCGGAATCAGACCTGGATGCTCAGATTCTAAGGATTGTGAACGAGTCTCGGACCCTGTATAAAGATGCAAAGAAATAATTTGTTGAAGAGCTAGAAAAACATTTCCCAGAGGTGGATCGCTCCTGGGTTGAGGATCTGCTACCATGATTCCTCTTTGTCTTAACTATGAACAATTACAGTAGTTTTTTATTTTTGTTTTTTTTTTCGTCTGGTATGAAGAATCTGAACAATTGGTGTTTTTTGTACCTCCACAAAGGTGGAGGTGTAACAATATTTATGGCTTTTTCCTTTTACCTTCGATGCTTAAGGTGAATGGTGTTTTCTTGTGTTACATTCTTCTTGGCGTTTTAATAGCCATTGTTGCCTTAGTATTTTTATATTAGAGCTTTGGCATTTCGTTGGGGATATGTCATTAGGATTTGTGTAGATGATGCGTCACTAGAATTTACATAGACGGTTCGTCGATTTGATAAGTCGCTTTAATTTGTAGGTGATTCGCGACTGATTTGAATTTTTCGAGGACGATGCATTGACGCGATTATAATGACTTCTCTCTTATCCATCAGTATGTATATATAGAGCTTACTTAATGGTAGGTGTCCCTGTGGGCGATTCGTCTCGCTGAGGGGAAATTATGATTCATCCCTAGGGGCGATTAAAATAGAGATTGCGATTCGTCCATACGGGCGATTCGTCCATGCGGGCGATTCGTCGCGCTGAGGGGAAATAGAGATTATGATTCATCTTTGCAGGCGATTCGTCGCGCTGAGGGGAAATAGAGATTATGATTCATCTCTGCAGGCGATTCATCGCATTGAGGGGAAATAGAGATTGTGGTCTCTCTGTGGGTGATTCGTTGCACTGAGGGGAAATAGAAATTGTAATCTATCCCTGCGGGTGATTCGTCGCACTGAGGGGAAATAGAGATTGTGATCTGTCCCTGTGAGCGATTCGTCGCGCTGAGGGGAAATAGAGATTGTGATCCTTCCCTACGGGCGATTTGTTGCACTGAGGGGAAATAGAGATTATAATTCGTCCCTATGGGCGATTCGTCGCACTGAGGGGAAATAAAGATTGTGATTCGTCCCTGCGGGCGATTCGTCGCGCTGAGGGGAAATAGAGATTGTGATCCGTCCCTGCTGGCGATTCATTGCACTGAGGAGAAATAGAGATTCTAATTCGTCCCTGAGGGCGATTCGTCGTGCTGAGGGGAAATAAAGATTGTGATCTGTCCCTACAGGTGATTCGTCGCGCTGAGGGCAAATAGAGATTGTGATCCGTCCCTGCGGGTGATTCGTCGTGCTGAGGGGAAATAGAGATTATAATTCGTCCCTGCTGGTGATTCATCGCACTAAGGGTAAATAAAGATTGTGATCCGTCCCTGCAGGTGATTCGTCGCACTGAGGGGAAATAGAGATTGTGATCCGTCCCTGCTGGCGATTCGTCGCACTGAGGGGAAATTCGTGGTTATAATCAATAGCTCCTCTTGGGCATTTCATTGCACCAAGGGGCTTATCATAATTAGTAGCTCCTCTTAGGCGTTTCATCATACTAAGGGGATAATTAAGCATTTCCTTAAGACAGTTTTGATGTGCCAAGGTCCTATGAGGAGGTTCCCCTCAGGTGATTCCATCGTTTTAAGGAGTATGCATAAGGGCTCCTCTCGGGCTTTCGTTATTCCGAGGGGCCTATTACATTTGAGGAACTCCGCTCATGTGATTCGTTGCTCTAAAGGGTGCGTTAATTTTAGGAACTTCGCTCAGGCGATTCGTTGCTCCAAGGGGTCCACCGTATTTAAGGATGGGCGATTCGTTGCTCTGAGGGGTCCGTCATATTTAAGAACTCTCTCGGGCCATTCGTCGCTCCGAGGGGTCCGTCACATTTAAGGACTCCTCTCAGGCGATTCATTGCTCCGAGGGGTCCGTCATATTTGAGAATCATATGACAAATGACATTGCACCTTCTTTTCATTGCCTCTCATCAATGTTGCTCATTATAAACATAACAATTCAGGCAAGAGAAAATGCAAAAATATTAGCATAGTAAATATTAGCATATTGTTATTACCTTTACTAGTGGTACTTCTTTAAATTCAAAGCATTCTAAGTTCTGGGTGTAGGTTTGCCATTAATGTCTACTAGGTGATATGCTGCTAAACCTAGAGCCGCTTCCCCTCGATATGTCGTACCATTCAAAATGGAAAAACCATAACTGATATCAGCTCCTCCCAAGGCAGATCATACCACATCAAATAGAAAAATCATAATAACTAAGAGAATTTATCCCGAAATTGTTTGTATCACAATGAATGAGAAAATTATGATAACTAGGAGAGTTTCCCCAAGGAGGTTCATACCACACAAATAAAAGAACATCGAAACTAAGAACATATCCCCAGGTGGTTAGTACCACGCCAAATGAGAACATTGAATCCAAGATCATATCCCTAGGTGGTTCGTACCACACCGAGTTAGAAAATCACGATAATAAAGAGTCTGTCCTAAGGAGGTTCGTGCCATGCCAAATGGAAGAAAATCAAAACCAAGATCATATCCTTTAGTAATTCACAATATGCCGAATGGGGAAATCACAATAACAAATAGAGTCTATCTTGAGGTGGTTCTTCCAATGCCAAATAAGAAGTCACTAACCAAGAGTCCCTCCTGAGGCGGTACGCCATATAGGGAATCGCTAACCAAGAAAAACCATGACAACCAAGAGTCCATCCCGAGGCGGCTTGTACCACACCATATGGGGAATCCCTAACTGAGAGAAATCATGATAGCCAAGTCTATCCCGAGGCGATTCGTACCACGCCATACGGGGAATCCCTAACTAAAAGAAATCATGATAGCCAAGTCCATCCCGAGACAATTCATACCACGCCATATGGGGAATCCCTAACTGAGAGAAATCATGATAGCCAAGTCCATCCTGAGGCAGTTCATACCACGCTATACGGGGAATCCGTAACCAAGAAAGATCGTGATAACCAAGTCCATCCCGAGGCGGTTCATACCACTCCATACGGGGAATCTCTAATAAGGAGATCATAACAACCAAGAGGGTTCATCCCGAGGCAGTTCACACCACGCCATATGGGGAATCCCTAAACAAGAGATCATAACAACCAAGAGGGTTCATCCCCAGGCGGCTCGCACCACGCCATACGGGGAATCCCTAAACAAGAGATCATAACAACCAAGAGGGTTCATCTCGAGGTGGTTCACATTACACCATACGGGGAATCCCTAAGTAAGAAATCATAACAACCAAGAGGGTTCATCCCGAGGCAGTTTGCATCACACCATACGGGGAATCCCTAAATAAGAAATCATAACAACCAAAAGGGTTCATCTCAAGGCAATTCGCATCATACCATACGGGGAATCCCTAAGTTAGAAATCATAACAACCAAGAGGGTTCATCCCGAGGCAGTTCGCACCACACCATACGGGGAATCCTTAACTGAGAGAAATTATGATAGCCAAGTCCATCCCGAGGTGGTTCGTACCACGCCATACGGGGAATCCCTAACTGAGAGAAATCATGATAGCCAAGTCCATCCCGAGGTAGTTCGTACCACGCCATACGGGGAATCCTTAACCAAGAAAGATCATGATAACCAAGTCCATCCCAAGG
>CATIWK010064779.1:0-11204 GCA_949634005.1 Mallotus japonicus
CATTTGAAGCATCTCATTTGGACTTAATTTGATAAAAGAATTGCCAATGTGTTTGACTAATGCCACTGCATCTTGTGCATTATTTAAGCTGATTTATTGAATGACATGGTTGTCAAAGCAAAAGAGCCAACTAATTTTTAACCGTATGTTTGTTATGAATGAATTGTTAAGTGTTTATGTAATTTATTTAGAAATCCAACTGAAATGGAAAGAGCATATTTGAAATATAATCAAGGCCTTGTTTCAGATCTTTGACTTTACAATTCCTAAGCCCCAGTGAAAATTAAGTAAAAACAGTTGTTCAAATATAAATCTATTAGTTATTAACTAAAATATATTAGAAACTTACAATTCCAAATGGCTTGGTCCTTTTTCAAAGTAGTATTCAAACATAAGAAGTTTCCAATAGTTAGCAATGTTAGTGATATGTACTAGGCCAATTATGTAATGGCTATATTTTGACATTATTATATTTCATTTATTAATAAAGAGGCATTTTATTTATTACTGGCTAATTCTAATATTATCCTTGAATAGTTAATTCTACCTGAGGTCATCAAGTATGTGACTTGATAGTAAAACTCTTAGGTGAAACTTGAATTCTATTCTAAATTATCCCTAGTTGGTCATTATCATTGGAATAATAATAAATAAAGACTAGTATGATATTGATTGATGATTATGTTTTACTAATCATGTATATGAGATATTAAGTCAACTCATAGGTACATATTAGAGAAATGATGTACTGGATTGACCCACTATGAGAATACTACATGGATAGTTGTTATAAGTGATTCTCATCACGGTAGTATTATTTTAGTCCTTTAACCTGAAATCACTATGGTTTCCTACATAATAAGTTATGTATTTTGATACATTCTAACATCATCTTTAATCGGATGGTACAATAGGTTGTGATTGGATATAGAATGAGTTATATGAGAAAAGTGAGTGATTGAGAAGGAATTTGTCCCTTATTTATTATGAGAAGATATTTGTGGGCCCCTCGATAAGTTAGACTGAGGAAAAATATATAGCCATGCTAGAATGAGTTGATAAAGAGTTATCAGTGTCAGTCCACTTGGGATCAAGAAATAATATGAGGATGACATAAACCATGCCTTATGTTCAATCAAGATATCACGTGACAAAAGGACTATAATACATGTTGTGGATTAGGTTATATTAGATTAATCGGTCTTCTCACAACTTGGATGGTCATAATGTCTTGCTAGATGCCACTTATGACTTGTGGGCTAAAATGGAGATTTTAGGCCTACTATCAACATTTTGTGAACCTCCAGGGTCACATACTTAGAACAGGCCCAAAGCATACTTGGGTTAATCTGCCCAATAAAATTTTCTCTAGATAAATAAGTATATATATATATATATGTATATAAATATATGTGTGCATATATATTTATAATTATATTTGTTTATTTCCTTATTCATTTAAGGTAAATGTTATCTTAAATATAATAGGAAGGAATTGTATTTTGATTTATAGTTATTTCCTTATTTATTTAAGGTAAGTGTTATCTTAAATAAAATTGGAAATCATTCTATTCTTGGAATTTGAATCAAAATATAAATAGAAGGTAAACACACCAAAAATATTTTTGGTAAGTGAAGGGTTTGAAAAGTCTTAGATGGGATGTGTATATATACATCTCTTTCTATAGAGTTTCAGTAATCTTATATTCCACCTTCTTCTTATTCGTTTATGGAAAGAAAATCAGAGAAAAAGTGGAACTTAAAAGGTGCTAGCACACTTACACTACTTTTGGACATCTTATTTATGTGGATACCAATAGAGAGCATGGCTATATTGGCGGAGTCTTAATTTGACAAAATAAACACAAAAAGCTTGAGGTAGGGTGTCACCGGTGTGAACACCCTCTCATCCTTCCAACAATCTCCTTGTGTTCATCTTGGTGAGTTTTTAGAATCCATCTTAATCGATTTAACCAAATTATATAAATCCTGTAAGGATTTCATGATTAAAATTTTAATTTTTACTGTATGTATGCATCACGAAACCTAACAGTTCCGACGATGGTGGAGGCTGACATGGGTGAAGTTGTAGTTGGTGATGATAATTTTGGGCCTTGGATGTTGGCTCCCAAAAAATGTAGAAGGATAGGAAATATGATAATTGCTAAAATTTTGGATGATCAATGGGGAGATAAGAATGAAAATAGTAGGGGGTTTTAATTTAATATTCTTGCCAATCTTGAAAAAGAAAACATCGATTTGATTTTAGGACCTATTCAATCAGTCATAATTCGAGTAAGCATGTCGAGAATGGCAATTTAGCTTATTTTAAACCAGCTAATCCCTATGATATAGTACCAAATGGGTCAAAAAGTAAAGGAGCAGCCGGACACAAAAGCTACAGGCTAGCAGGCCCACTGTAGCCTATAGCTCTACCGTGCAAGTCCATACATCTATTAGTACCTAAAAAATGCCCACAGCCTTAAAACACAAGTTAACTCCACTCCCACCAAATTGTACTGCCCTTGATCAGTCAAAACACACTGATGTTATTATGAATGACGTTAATACTGCTTTAAAATCGGCTGATTAAGGAACATGCAAAGAAAGATGAGGAAAGTAAAGAGCTTGATGTATAAAAGTGCTTTTGTAGAACCACCAGATGGACCTTTCTTTAGCTGGCATCATGCTTCTATGTCTCTCATGGAGGATGACCTAGGAGATAATAAAAGTAATGATGATAGCTTGGAAGCGCATGAAGACGATGATGAGGAGGATAAGGATGTCTCAGTGGCTAATGATGAAGATGTTATAATGATTATCAAGGATTAATATCCTTATTTCATTTCTTTTTTATTTTTATAAACAATTCTACTTTTTTTTAGAATTGCTACGAGGCTAATTCTCCTGATTTTCTTAGAATTTTGAAGAATTATGTTAAAAAGACTAATCTATTAATGGTTTTTTAATAGAGCCAAAAATTAGTTGAATTAAGGCAGATAAGTTCATAAAAATGGTTGGGTAAGATCGCCCTTTCAGAGTGGAAGCGTCTGGGATCTCTAGTGGAATTTGAATTTTATGGAGGCAAGAATGGATGGTAAAGGTCTTAGAGATTTACGGATAGTATATTCATATCCATATTGTAGGAAGTGATGATATTGATATAGAGTTCACAGCTATATGTGCCAGCCTAGTCCTGACTCATAGAAAATCCTTATTGGAGCAATTGGAAAGATTAGTAATGGACGTACAGGGTATTTAGTTCTTGCAGGTGATTTTAATGACATTCTTGATATGTCAGAGAGGAATGGTGGCTTTTCTAGATGGACTGGTTTTAGTAGGCAGTTCCAAAAATGTGTCAATCAATATAAATTAGTGGATTTGGGTGCCCAGGGCTTGAAATTTACAAGGACTAGGGGAACTCTATACCAATGTTTGGATAGAGCCTTATGCAATCAAAATTGGCTTGTTACGCATCCAAAAATAAAAGTCTTTAATCTCCCTCAAATTAGGTTTGACCACTACCCAATTTTGATCAAAGTGGAGCATAAGTATGGGGGTGGTGAGCCTAGGCCTTTTTAAATTTCTTGCTTCATGATTATTACATAAGGATTTTCATAGATTTGTTGAGAATCGTTGGTATGCTTTCTTCGGTTTAATGCAAGTGGTTAGCAAGTTTATAAATAAGGTCCAATAATGGAATCATAATGTTTTTGGCAATATTTTCATGCAAAAAAAATTAATTTTTACTAGACTGAATGGTATTAAAAGAGCATAGGAGTGTCATAGATCACACAATTTAAAGTAGCTTAAGGTCTCGTTAAAGTAAGAGTTAGAGTAGGTCCTTTCGCAAGAAGAGTTATTGTGGTTGCAGAAATCTCGAAAGGATTAGTTAAATTTTGGTGACAGAAACACGACTTACTATCATAAAGCTATAATTCAATGACATAGGGGTACCACCATTAACTTTCTCTAGAATATAGAGCGTTGTTGGATTGAAGACAAAGATAAATTGAAAGCTATGGTAATTGATTATTTCAAATAATTGTATTAAAGTAAGAATGAAACTCTTGAATATTATCCCTTATGAAATAGTTTTCCTGCTCTTACTCATGATCAGATAAGTGCTTTGGATGGAAGCATTAGTGATAGGGTAATTAAAACTGCCCTTTTCCAAATAAGGCTTAGGCCCCAGGGCCCAAAGGATTAATTGTTCTTTTTTTTTAGGTCAAGTGAGGTGTAATGGATGAGACATTTGTAAGTTCATTAAGGGCATCTTTGATGGGGACTTTATTCCTCAAGAATTAAATCGTACATTGATTATGATTATCCCTAAGGTTGATAAACCATAGTACATCACTCAGTTTCAACCAATCAACTTTTGCAATGTCCATTTAAAGTTTATCTAAAAAATTATGG
The DNA here is from genome assembly GCA_949634005.1 of Mallotus japonicus. Classification (NCBI taxonomy): domain Eukaryota; kingdom Viridiplantae; phylum Streptophyta; class Magnoliopsida; order Malpighiales; family Euphorbiaceae; genus Mallotus; species Mallotus japonicus. The sequence goes on from CATIWK010064779.1 coordinate 4,420, forward strand.
TCAGTCGGATAAAAGAGATCATGCCTTTTGTTGTGAGCCCTAATCAAGTTAGTTTTATTCCTGTGTGATAACTTATTCATGAATCCTTTGAACCTACAGATGAACTCTTGGGATTTCTCCCATAAGCACTTTGATGGTTAAATTAGATTTTTGTATGTGAGAAGTGTAAAGAATGTATGGAATGATTACATTGAGAAGAGATGAGATGTATATATAAAGAGATATATAACTCAAACCTAATTGGATTTGGAATTTCATTGTTGATAATTCTTGTTCGTATAAGATTAGTTTTCCTTATTGAGACTAAATTAGATTACCTTTCTCCTTATAGAATTATACTTTCTTAAGGACTTTAGAGTGTTGGCCTACATTTTGAGCTTAGATAATGATATGGGGTATCATTAGGTGACATATTATAGATAATATTATCATTGCAAAGTAGATAATTCATTCTATGAGACGTAAGACGAGGAAGAAAGGGACTCATGGATATTAAAATTGATTTGGAGAAAACTTATGACAAATTAAATTGCGATCTTATTCAAGATACATTAGATGAGCTGAAAACTCATAGGAGCTCGTCTAGAGTGATAATGCAATGTGTTTCTTCTTCCTTAATACAATTATTATGGAATGGAGCTCTCACAGAGTCTTGTAATCTAAGTCACGACATTCGCCAAAGTGACCCGTTATCCCGAACTTATTTGTGTTGTGTTTTGAAAGGTTGTCTCGGAATTCAACAAGCCTTCCATAGTGGGTAGTGGCATCCTGTCCAACTAAGTGAGAGAAGCCCTTTAATTTCACATTTATTTTTTACGGATAATATTCTCATTTTTGTTAAGGCTTTTGGTGGACCAAATTTATGTTGTTAATCAAGTTTGGAGGTGTTTTGTCCATGTTTGGAGCAGAAAGTCAATAACTTGAAAACTCAAGTCTACTTCTCAAAGAATGTTGATAGTGGTTCTAATCGTAGGCTTGAAAGTGTGTTAGGATTTAAAGTGGTGGATAACCTTGGAGCGTATCTAGGGATGCTTATGTTACATTAGATGATTTCCAAGTAGACCTATAATTTTATCCTAGAAGGAGCACAGTGCAAGTTATCATGATAGAATACTTATAGTTTATCTTTGACAAGTCACTTACTGTTGCTTCAATTCCCATATATGATATGCAGTTAGTCACTTTACCTATGGTGGTTCAACAAAAAATTGAGCAAGAGTGCCATTCCTTCCTTTAGGGTTTTAAGGAGGGGAGTCATAAGTTATGCTTGGTCTTATGGCAATTTGTTTGCCAACCTCATGACTATGAAGGTTTTTATTTTAAGGACCTTCATAAGTTGAATAGTGCATTTATTATTAAGCCTAATTGGAAAGTTATGACTCAAGAAGAAAGATTCTGGGTTTAAATTCTCAAGGCGATAAATAGAATCATGGGTTCAGATTATTTATTTTTTATTAATCCTAAGTAAGGTTTGCATTATGGAAGGTGATGGGAAAGTTGTGGGATGTTTCAATGTAGGGCCCGTAGTGGATTATTCATGATGGTCACACTATAAGATTCTTGTTGGAAAAGCGGATTCATGACACTAACCTTTTAGTGTATTATGTTACTCACCCGGTGTCTAATGAACATATAAAATGGGTTGTGAGAGATTATGTTAATGATGTTGGGTAGTAGGAGTGGCAGCATGTTTTGCTAATCTTCTGCCTGCTTAATGCATTCTTAAGATAACAGCCATTTTCCCTTCTTATGAGGAAGGAACCAAGGATTTTTTTACATTGGCCTAAGTCCCCTTCTAGCCAATTTACTGTTAAATTAGCCTATAATATGCTTATGAAAGACCATGCTTTTTGAGATTGGTTGTTTACTTGTTAAGTTTGGTATAACTTGATTCCAAGTAAAAATAATAATATCTTTTTGTCTCTAAATGCCAAGTTGTGGTTTTTAAGCAATCTTTCTACTGCTTTCAAGAGGGACTTTTTCAAGCATTGGCCTACCTAGTTTCAGGTGGCGTATTGGAGATTGTGGAAGGTTCGAAATAAAGAATTGGTTTGTAATCAAAGATTGTCTCTTTCTATGCTAATTAGTGACATTAAAAGTAGGCTTTAGGCAAAGAGAAGAGAGAATAGAGATGGAGATGGTTTATCTTTTTGATTTAGGCTTTAGGCAAAGAGAAGAGAGAATGATAGGATGGTCACACCACCAGTAGGATGGATTACGATAAACATCAATGGCGTAATGAAAGGGTTATAGGGTCCTGCTTTAACTAGAGGTTTAGTTTGGAATGATGCGGGTCATTAAGTCTCTAGGTTTAGTATGAATATTGAGCGCTGCGCAATTACCAAGGCAAAGCTTTGATGAGTTTTTCAAGGTTTTTCTATAGCTCAAAGGCTGGGTTTTCACAAGATTATTTTAGAATGTGATAATTTGGGAGTAGTTCAAATGGTTCAAGGTTTTGTTCAAGCTAATATTGGCAATTCAGCCTTAATAAAAAGCCATTTAAGATTTACTATCACAAGGTTTTTAAGCGGAAATCAAGCACGTCTACAAATAAGCCAATAGGGTTGCAAATAAAATGGCTTTACTTGTTACTCATCTGCTAGTGCGTCTGCATCTCTTGAAGCAAACACCTAATGAAATGAAGGACATGTTACAACAGGATATTTAGTGACATACTACTACTACTACTAAATATTAACATATTTCAATAGTTATCCCTCAATTTAGTAGTAATAGTAGTAGTGGTAGTTATTGTTATTATTATTATTATTATTATTATTATTATTGTTATTATTATTATTATTATTATTATTATTATTATTATTATTATTATTATTATTATTAGGATGTGCCTTTGTCTTGATCCCTGACTCCTGAATAGCTTCAATAAATATAATGGTTTCATAACTACTAGTATCTTGGTAGTCTGATAGGATGTTATTATGTAACCATTCATCATTAGCAACCTTGGGAGTCCAAAAAGAATGCCTCTCAACTAGTAATTCTAATATTACTACTTTCTAACAATTCATTGCATTCATCATGACCCTCATCTTCTTCATTGAATATAGGTTCATCTCCAATAACTGCATCTTCATCCTCACTGTCACGACCCCAACACCCGAGGGCAAGTGACCGACACTAGGAAATAGGAAAGCGTGAAGCTTTAAAAACCTATAGTAAGCCTTAAAAAAAATTTCACAATAAAATTTACAAATATTAAAATTTTAAGAAAAATCCGACAGAGTTTCCTTTGTACTAGGATAAAACTACAACCTATAGAAAAGAAATGACATTTTCAAATTTTTCGATTCAACACTACTTCATAACAACACCACAATCAATACCAAATCCACCACAATCCATAAGATAAGATTTAATATATTTAAACACCATTTCAAGATATACAAATAAACCAACTGCCACGGTACCTAGAATTCAAATATATAGTACATACATTAAGTAAGCCTACATAAGATAGTCAGAGAAGAAGAAACCCGGTGCAGATGGTAATAACTACCACACTGACTGTGAGGTCCTGAAAAAATAAGATTGGGGAGATTCAAACCTCACTGAGTGAATTAATATTATGAAATGCGTGTTGATTTTTAAAATACTTATTTAAAACCATTAAATTTGTTAAATAGTTAAATATTCAAAATCCTTTATTTTACTAAAATTATTTTTATGGAGGTATACTCTTTCAAAATCTATAAATCTCTTTAATATAAATATGGCATCATAAGAAAATAATATTTTTATAATAAAATAAAATCTTTAGCTGGAGTTATGGTAGAACCCTAAACCTCAATTCTATTATCGATGCCCCGAGAGAACAAGCTCAACTGAGGTCCATCTCAATCAACTCTTGCCCGAGAGAACAAACTCCACCGAGTTCAATCCAAACACTGCCCAAGAGAACAAGCTCAATCGAGCACAATCCAAATACTGCCCGAGAGAACAAGCTCAATGGAGCCCAATTCATAACACTGCTCGAGAGAACAAGCTCAACCGAGCCAACACAAACACATATTTATCCAAGATTTAACTAGTACGCATATGATCCTGGTGATACCCACCAAGTAGCATGTTTTACTATTTTCTCCAAAAATTATTTATTTTATTGACAAATAAAATATAATAAAATAAAATATAATAAAATAAAACCAAACTAAAGCATCTTCTCAAAATTCTCATCAACAATAAAATAAATAAATCATCATATCATATTTATCAGAATAATTGAAATATTCAACTTTGTGATATTATATTTCATTGCATGGAAATACTTAGTATATGCATACTTTCAACAAACATTTTATAAAATTAACTCACAGGTGGAGCGTGTTGGCCAACGCGTCCTCGGCTACTTATGCTCTACACCTCTAGCTCCCGAACTCTCTAAGTAATCAAAATATTTATTTGATAAATAGTTTTAAATAAACTCTTAAAAATGTTAGAAAATTATAAAAATCAAGAAATTATCAAAATAATCCTACGAACAACATATATGATTTGAGACTCAAAGAATATTTCCGATGAATTAAACTAATTTATATGGAAATAAATAATTTCCACCATAACCATTCCAGAAATTTTATCTTAAAATCTGTAAGGAACTGGACCTAACTCTAGTTACAGAATTTGATCACCATAATTAATATTATTTATAAAAAATAATTTCAAAATTTTTTGGGTTGGTTACTATTCATCATCGGAATTCGAGTGGGACCAGCTGGAGTTTTCACAGGAAACACATCACCCGACCAACCCAATCTTACCAATATGTTCATAACATTTAATAGAATACAACTTTAGCTTCAAATACACTAAAATATACACAGAATAAATAGATAAAAAAAATAAAAGGAAAATTACCGAAAAAATCACAGAATATTCTAGAGGCAGAGATCGGACACAAGGCCGGCGTCTACAGACTCCTGAGATAATGGGAAAGAAGCTGCTAGTGGTGGCTTTTGGCTAAATGGTGACAAGGTGAGTTTTCCCACGTTCACAACTTGGGCTAAATATTCAAAGCCAAATCTAAAATTTTTTGTAATTTTTCTGTAGAAACAGACACCACCATTGTGTATATGACATCGAGAAATGTTTGTGGTTACAATTTCATATCAATCAGAGGTTATTTGAGTGGTTAACAAAAAAGAGAAAGAATTCAAGGACTAAAACAGATATTTTCTAAAATCACAGCTTTTCTCTCCATGCAGCCCCATCTTCTACATATAACCTACCCTTTTTGTCTTTTTTCCTCTTCCTCTCAGCAACCTAAATCAACCATTATTAGCTTAACCAACCACTACACTTTGCAACTCTTAGCTACCATTAGCAACCTAGCAACCTTATTCACTTAGCAACCTTAAAAACCCAAAACAACTCAGCAACTCACTTTAACTTAGCAACCCAAAACACCTTGAGCAACCTCCATCAACCAAGCAACCAATACAACTACAAATAACTATAGTAACCTCCATCAACCAAACGACCATATACTAACATCCACACAAAACAACTCACATAAACATCAACCCATATTTTATATATCTATATATACTTTTAGCCCCAAATCAACCAATTTCCACCTTTATCAACCTTCCTCCTTATCAACCCATACACACTTATTTTGCACCTATTTTTTAATAATTTTTTTCTTCTTTTTTTTTTTCTCTGTTATTACACTCACCGTCATTAGTATCAACGAATAAGGCCACTTCATAATACTCTTCCTCCTCCTCCTCATCATCTCTAAGCTCCCCATCTGAATTTTTGTGGCTATTATTATCATGCTAGATTGGATTAGCTCGATTCTGATTGCCTATAAGTGTAGCCATCCTCTCTGTCATTAGTTCCATCATCTACTATAACCAATCATCGATCATCTCGCGAACTCGCTATTCCATCTCACATTGATAAATATCATCAAGACGCTATTGTCTTTTGGGTGGCATGTTGAAGCCAAGAACAAATTCAGCTCTGATACCAACTGACGTGGATAAGCTTGTAAATTGAGGGATAAATATTGAAATTTGTTGATTCCTGAACAAATGCCAGAAATTAATGTTCTATGACCTGTTGAACCTAGGATTATTAGGAAATATGTATCAAATATTCGTTGATTCTGAAGAATGTCAAAAAATTTGGAGAATAAGAAAATTATGTCCCTTAGCGAATTTTATTGAAGCAAAATTAACTGATTATTGGGCACAAGCCTACCAATCCCTATCTAATTAGGAAAAAAGAAAAAAAAACAATCCTAACTAAGGTAGGAAATCAAATCCTAGCTAGGAAATAAAATTTAATGCTAAAATTGGAAAAAAATCAAATCCTAATTAAAATAGGTGACTAAACAATCATCACCTCTTATCCCATTTTTTTAGGAAGTCAAAGGCCCATTGATCCGCATCATTTAGGGTGTCAGTTCCCCCTCGTATGGTTTCTACCCAAGCTGTTTTGTGGCCTTGCCACCTTTTTGTATCTAAAAAAAATTGTAAGTAATTGGCACAGATTATAAACTTTTTACAAAATTTTAAAATGAAAATAAATTTATGATTATTTATAAGTGAGTTTTTATACCAATAGATTCTTTTCTTTATTAGAGAAATAGAGCAAGACGAGGTTTAGAAGTAGAGAAAGAAGTTAAGCGAATATAAGATACAAATTTTAACAAAGTATTTCAGTGATATTTTTTTAGAGAGAAATGAATCATCCATTTAAAATTAAAAAGATATGTTAATAAAAATAATAAAAATAAAATTACTATTAAAAAGTAC
>CATIWK010064787.1:0-11141 GCA_949634005.1 Mallotus japonicus
ATCAAGTCTAGCACATTTCAGGGAGGTACCAGCCGAACCTCTGCTCCAAGTAAAATTGGGTCCAGAAAACCCCAAATCAATAACTCCTTCTTCAAACATCCAGTTGTTAAAATGAGCACTGCGCCTCAAGGAAAAATTAGCACTATCATTGACTTCATTACCATTCAGCACAGAATTGAAGTCACCTGCAATCATCCAGGGGCCCTCAACTTGAAGTTTCTGATGAGACAAACACCTCTACAACTCTTTTCTCAACTGAGCATTAGGACTACCATAAACAAAAGAGAGATACCAGTTAACATTATTTGCTAATGAGACTTTACAATGGATAAACTGGGGATGAGTTTTCAAAACTGACAGCTTTATATCTTTCTTCCAGAACAGCCAGATACCACTGCTAAAACCCAAAGCTTCAACTCGAACCCAATTATCAAAACTAAATTTGCTGCACACCCTATCAGCAATCGAGCCACTGACTCTCGTTTCAGCCAAGCCCAAGATAGAAGGGCTATAAGAAGCTATGATGAATTTGAGGATGCGCTCAAAACCAGCAGAGGCCGCACCTTGACAGTTCCAGAATATACTGATCATCAGAAAGAAAATAAGAAGACGAGACATAAAACAAGAAAAGCAATAAACAAATATCTAAGAGACAGAAGAAGTCACCATAATTAGTTTATGTGACCCCTCTCAATCAACATCTCAGAACCATTAAGGTCCTCAAAATCATCTTTCTCAAAGAATCCATCGCCAACATCATCATCTGATTCTATCAGATTCCCGTCGACATCATCAGGGGGGTCTTCTGAGTGAGGCAAGACTAAGTTAGACTTACTAGCTTGATCAGAATGAAGGATTTCTGAATTCTCAAGAGCTAACTGATAATCATCATGCTTCACAACCCAAGACTGCACTTCCTTTCCTCCCTTCGAACCCATCACTACCGTATGCTCATTAGCTACCGCTGCTTGGTTCCCCTTTTTCTGGCTTATTTTCTTAATCTCAGTACAAGAGGTTTCAAGCCTGTCTACTCTATCTCGACTCGCATTCATTACATTATTAGTTACTTCTGCCAGAGCCACTCTTGTAACTTGGACATTTGGTCTTCTTCCCTGACCTCTCCCTCGAAGAGACGCTGTTCTTCCTCCTCTATTGGATCTCGAGTTCTCTCTAATAACTTCCGAATTGATTTTGTTCTCCACGTTGCTAGGGACCTACTCCTCCAAATCATTCCCGTCAGCAAGAACAACAAATCTTGAGTTTCCTTTACTGTTAGAAGCCGTTTGATTATAAGCATTGGGGACAGGGCTAGCATGTACTCTTGTGTTAACAGGACCAGAGCCATCTGTTTCCTTGTTCAGAGCTTTTTTCCCGAAACGTTTTGGCCTTCTCTGCGCTAACATCCAAGGCCCAAACGGGTTTGGGACTTCGGAATCTCCTCTTGGTTCCTCCTTCTTGTTCTGCTCTTCCGGGTTATTATCATGTACTCCTGCCTCTGAATCATGCGGCTTTAGATGCGCAATAACCAGAGGACAATCAGCTTTGTTGTGACCAAATTTCCCACATTCAAAACAAACTTGATGAATGCCTTCATATTCCACCTTATGAGATATTCTTCGGAGTTTGAATTTGGATAACAAAGGCTTCTCAAGATTTAATTCCACACAAATTCTAGTAAATTTCCCCCTAGATACATCACTAGTGTTCGTGTCCACCTTAATTGGTTTTCCAATCTTAGAGCCCACCCGCATCAGGAAAGCCTCATCGTAATATTCAATCCGGAGACAAGGAAACCGGACCCAGGCTAAGATTCTATCGATTTTTGCTTCTTCCGGAGTGAAATCTGGATACCATTGTCGCACACTCAAGTAGTGGTCTAGGACTAACCAAGGACCTTCATACAGAGCAAAGTTATAATCCTCCAGCGAGGAAAAACGAATTACAAAGAAATCGTTTTCAATAGCTACCACATTTATAGAAGATTTAGGTTTCCACATCATGTGTAGTCTCTGAACCAAATATTTATACTCGATTGTTCTTCCCAGAAGCTTCACAATCAACGTATTTTGCCAAGGTCGACGAAGTCAAAGTTTCTCCTCTTTAGTGACTCGAATGGTAGGGCATTCCTCATCATCTGAGTCATCATCGTCCATTTCATCTTCATCGGACATTTCATCCCACTCTCCAGAATGAGAGTTTTGGTTAGGACAACTCATGAGCTTCTCACGGAGCGAGATCTGGGGGATTTCCTTCTACATCTCGTCAGTCTCCATGACTTTGTCTTGGCCCGTGCGAGATCCCTCATCCCCACTGAGAGATCCGTCGCTCTTCCGTTTTGCTTTTTTAACACTCCGAAGAAGTAGATCGGCCTCCTCTTGCGAGTGGCCGTCCGGAGAACCCGAGCTCATCTCAGGCTAGAACACTGTCTACACTCTCTCTTTCTCTCTTACTCTCTCAATGTGTATTATTTTTATATGTTTAGTCTTGTTGCTTTGCTTGTGAATTGGTGGCAATTGAAGTCTGTAAACTAGTATGTTGATCAATGATGCTTGGAATGCTTGAAATTCTAGGAGCTTCTTCTACTGTATTAAGGCTAATATTTGTTGTTGTTTTACTTTGAACTTTCTTTGTATTTGACTAGGCCAGTAGACCTTCTTCTTTTGTATTGGTCTTTTGGGCCTTTGCTTGAAATGTAAATTATTTTAGTTGACAAAAAAAAAAAAAGGTTTGAATAGAAACTTGCAAGCCAGCTAATTTATTTTTTAATTTTTAATGTATAATTTTAATTTATTGTTTGCATTTTTAAAATTTTTTTAGACTTCTTTAAACTCGCGAATAATTATTGAACATCAAGTGGCATAGTGAGTTATGTTCGATTATAAACAAACTAAATCCAAACTAGTTAAAACATGGCTTGACTTGGTTCGATTATACATTTAATGGTTTTTATTGTTATAGTTGATAATAGTTGTTGTAACTAAATCCTCGACCATTAAGCTAAAAAAAATCAAAATATATGCCAATTAACAATCCATTACTCAAGAAAATGAAAAGGCTAGGGAAGTATGGTTTAAAGGGAAAAAAAAAAAGAAAAGAAAGTTAGTTGATTTAAGTAGTAAAAGGTTTAAATTGTTTTAAATATATGGAGAAAATAAATATTAAAAAACTTTGTTTCTTTGTAGAATTTATATAATTCGATCCAAATAATTTTAAACTCTTATGGTTATATGTTCACATCATTTGTCACTTAAACCATTTATAGGAACTTTTAAATAATGTTTTTGAATGTCGAGTTAGAGGTTGCATCAATTATGATGTTAGTCTTTTTTTTTAACTGATCTGATCAAGTGATTTAAAAGAGTTTAATATTATATATTAAAAAATATTTAATAAATTGTACATTTAATAACCAAATTTAGTATACTAATTTATAAATAATCTTGAATGCACTTTATATTTAGCTAAATATTTGAATACAAATAAATTATATTTTTTAAGCAATTAATATTTATTTCTAAAAATTTTAGTGATTTAAATTTTAATCAGGATCCAAACTCTAATCCATTTTAGATTTAACCAATGAACCAGCCAATCCAATTCTAAAAATACTGATTTTCAATATGTCTATATATTATCCACTTCTCCATAACAGATATTGTCAAATAACTTTTTAAAATTTAGAGGAGCGCTTGACACATTTTGCCCCCCGCAGTTCTATTTTTGAGTTTGATTTCTCCAACAATTCTAAATATTTTTCATATAAGTAATATGAAAAATAAAGAAAAAAAGAATTGGAAGAAAATTATTGGCATTTCATTTTTTTATGGGTATAATTATATAAAAATTTATATATGTATGAAAAGAGTAATAAACAATAATTAGTACACTAAAAATGAAAACCAAATATGGATAGAGGGTCATGATGACAAAGATTTGATTGTTTAAATTTATAAATGAGATCATGAAATATATATATATATATATATATATATATATTGACCAACTAAGACCTCAAGTCCAAAAACCTTTCATAACATAAACAATAAGGAAGTATGCCCTTAAGCAATCCTTTTAACAAAACAATACATTATCATAAGGACTAGCTAAGATTGAAACCCTAAAAGACTAATAATTGAGATAAATTTGGCTAATTTTAAAAGAAAATTTTATTAAAAAAATTAACATCGACTTTAGAGTAAAGTTGAGGGTTCAATTTAACTTTTAATATCTAATTAATGATATCAAATTTTAACATTTACAAATAATATAATAAAAAATATATTATTGAGTGATTAATCTGATTATTATACATTTTACGATTGATTTAAGATGGTTAGTTGAATTAATAAGAAGATAATTCTTCATCAAATTGAAATTCAATTTCTCTTTAAATATATCATAAAATTTTACTTTTTATGTGTATTGACCAATATAAAAGGTTAAAAATTGAATAGTTAAATTATAAAAATTTCTTTTTTTTAACTGAATATAAAAATTTCTTTTTTTTTTTGGTCATGAATATAAAAATTTCTTTTATGACTTTAAAAAGTTGTGAGTTGAATTTCTAACTATGGTAGTGATATATATATTAAAAAAAAAAGCCAACATGAAAAGCATAATTTTATAATTGGCTAAGAAGAAAATAAACAGTTATGTGATGGCTAATTTTTTTTTTTTTTTTAACATCTGAGTGGTCAAGAAAAATAAACCAAACACATAACTTTATTTTACAATATTTTACAACTTAGAGATCAAAAAAAATAAACCGAACACATGATTTCACTTTACAATATCGATTATTTTAACACTCAACCCCAATGATTAAGGTGTGTATATATATATATATAGCAATTAGATGAATAGTTATGTATAATATGTGTTGTGGTGAGACAGTTTTCACGTTTGCGCCGCTTGTTGTTCTTCCCAAGAAGCCGCTGTGTTGCGTCATCATCTTCCTCTTTCCACTCATCGCCACTTCCCACTTCAACATTAGGTTGGACCATGCACATGGTGATGGTCCACCATCACCACCACCACCGCGGCCACCGCATCACCGCTCCTTAAAATGTAATTTTCTTTATCAAATTAACTTCCATTCCACCGTTTATGTGCTATAATATAATAATATTGACCCCAATGATAATCACAAAATATACTTTTGTTAGTTGTTACAAATTAATTGAATTGCGGTTGATTACTTAAATGTTAATGGCTTCTTTTTATCATTATTCTCTACTCCTACTTTTTCTTTGTGTATATATATATGGCCTATGCTATAAGCAAATTAGTTAGGATCCACTTAGAGAGGATATTCCAAAAATCATCAAGCATCTACTTCTTTTTTTTTTTTAATTTTAATCTATAAATGATTGTTGAATATTTATTTTATAGTATGGTTATTCACTTAATTCAAATGTCGTGCCTTAAAATTTATATATTTTATCAATTTGCATCTTCTATTTATAAATTAATAAATTTGAACATATTAACTTGTTAGAAATATAACTGATGAATACATTTTATAAATAATTTATACAAATTTTATTTAAGCATAAAATAGGGCCAAAAATATTAATAAATTCTATTTCTAAGAAATTCATAAGTACAAATTATTAATTTATAAGTTGAAAAGATAAATTGGTAAAGAAATATTAAATTTAAAGAACCATTAATGTATTAACTACATTTAATTTTATTTTAAAATATCACTTTGAATAGATTGAATCTTTTAAGAAGGTCACAGATTAAGAGTGTTTTTTCTTTTTTAATGAAAGAAGATTAATTTCATCGATTGAAAATTAAAATATATCTTAATAAAAATAATATCGATAACAGGACAACTAAAAAGTACCAAAATAAAATCTCACTTAAATTATGAAATTTTTTATTGCTATTATTTAATCACGTTGATAGAGTTTTTTTGATATGTAACTTGGCAATCCGTATGTTTCATTCAATGGCATTGATTATTCATAAACTGACTCTTTGGTGTTTAAGTGAGTTCAATTGCAGAAATATCAACAGAAATTTCACAAACGGGAGATAAATCATATTTCACAAAGGATAAACAATTAAAGCCCATAAAGGATAGTAACTTTATAAAGGAAAATTCACGAAAATCTAATAAAAAAGTCATGTAAGAAAGAAATAAAATAGAAAAAAATAATAATGAAATATTTTTTATTTAAAAGATGATCCGTAATGGTTAAAAATGAAAGTTTTTGATGTTGATCGATTATGTTAACTACAGTATTATACTTTCATATTTGCAGACTTTGGAGATCTTTGAAATGGCCAATGAATATGGATTGGTGTACAAGAAAGTTTAGAACAATTGAATAGGTATTTAATCATTTCAATTTGGATTGTGACGTACTTATTTTTATTATAATAAAAGTTTTAACTTATTATGTTTATTCATTATAATTTTTTTAATGTAAATCATTGAAAAGTTTTGAGATTGAAATGTTGTTAATGAATGTACATTAACGAGATTTAAATTTAAATCTTAAAATCTAAAGTTCTATATCAATTTCTTTTGATTAATTAAATATAAAATGTAATAATATTAAATTATTTGTTTCACATATTTATTAATGTCTGAAAAGATCAAATGTTTTAACTATAAATGTGTCATCCGTGGAAAATATATTACAATCTAGTTTGCTTCAGACTTCAAAATTTCATAGCTAAAACAATTATAATTTTTGCCGCAAAAATAAATAATTGAGGCAAATAATTAGAAATTTTTGCTACAAATTCATTATTTGTGTAGCATAATAATATATTTATAGCCATGACTAATAAAATATGTAGTTAATAGCTTTTTTATAATTTGTCACATCATTTGTTTTATAGCAATTAAGTTTATTTGTTTAGTTACAATTAAACAAATATATATATTGAGCTACGTGGGTTATAATAATAAAGGTAAATTACAGAAAGATAGTGAATATAGTTGCTACAAAAATTGAAATACTGTAGTAAAAGATTTTAATTATTAGCCACAAAAATATTATTTTGTAGTAATTAATATATATATATATATATATAAGGTCTATTGGTGCAAAAAATTTAAATTTTTGCAACATTTTACAATTTTATCTCAATCTCTTAACTTTGACAAAAATGTCCCGACTTGATAAATATTTGGCAATTTTAGCACAAATAATTTTTTGGTCAAAATTAAATAAAAATGTTTACGTAACATCTTATAAAATGTTAAATTTGTCCTTTTTAATTTTCTAAATCTATAATGATCTATTGGTATAAAAAATCCAAATGTTTCAAATTTTTGACAAATTTATCCCAATTTTAAAATTTTGATAAAATATTTTAATTTATCCAATTTATTAATATAAATAATTAATTATTTAAAATTAAATAAAAACACATAAATAATAATAAGAGAATTATATTTACTATTGAAAAATTGTTAAATTCATAAGCAACTTTCATGATAATAATTTTAAAATATAAATATATTTTTATATAAATAATTATTACTCTAGATAATTTAAAATTTTTAATTATTTTATAAATATTTATTTGAAAATATTTAAAAATATGTAACTTTTTTGAAAGAAAAAATATTTAACTTTAACATTCAAAGAAAATTTGTTATATGTTACAACACATATATATATATATATAATTTTTAAAATTTTTATTAAAAAAATAGTCCATTATAAATTTTAAAATTTATCATATGTAAATTTAATTTTTTAATTGTCATGTCAACACTTTCTATTCAATTAATCAAATTATTTTTAAATTGAAATATTTTTTTAAAATTAAAAATAGGATGAAATTGCCAAAAGTTGTAAACGTTTGAATTTTTTATGCCAATAAACCTTTATAGATTTTACAGCATAAATGGTAAATTTGACATTTTACAAATGCCACATCAGCATATTTTATTCGATTTTAACCAAATGTCTATATGGGCTAAAATTGCCAAGAACTAATGAGATTGGGACTTTTTTTTTCCAAAATTAAAAAGTTAGGATAAAATTACAAAAGTCGTAAAGTTTTGGATTTTTCATACCAATAAGCCTAAAAAAAAATGGCTACACAACACTTAAAATTTCATAACAAACTTTTAGCTACATTATTTCTTGCTATGACAAGCTATGAAACCCATTTTTGTGGCTAAAACATTTAGCTACAGAATTTAATAGATTTAGCTACGAATTGTTTCGAAACTGTAGGTGATAATTGTTGTAGTAATTTATTAGCATAAATAAATACATAGTATTGTATATAAAATCAATTTTTTTTGTTTAATTGGATATTTTTGGGATAGATTCTAAAATAATTTATTAAATAAACATTCATTAAAAATTCAATATTTTAGTGGGGAATGGACGACTTAATTTTTAGTAGGAAATGGCCTATTTATTACAATTTAGAATAAGATTTTTAAGGAGGAGAATATGATTTTTTTATGTATTTTTTTTAAAAAAATATTGTATATATATATATATATATATATATATAGCCTATTAGTAAAAAAAAAATCCAAATTTTTTTGACTTGTTGTGATTTAGTCTATTTTTAAAATCTTAGCAAAAATGTCCAAATTCGACAAATCAGTTGCAATTATAGTCCAAAATGATTTTGGTCAAAATTCAATGTGGAGGTGATGACGGGGTATCTTGGGTGACACTATTAATGTGGGATCTACTGCCACAGTAACTAAATATTTGCATAAAAAGACCAAACATTTTTTATTTGTAGTAATTTTGGCACAAATATCTTAATTTTTCTAAATACATTACATTTTGTTATTAAATATGTAATATTTAATAGCTAACAATAATGTTTAAATAAGCAATTATTTTTGTAATTGATAAAAATTTAAAAATATACATTGTATATTTAACACCAAAAAATTACATTAATCTAATTGCTAAAGTATTTTAAAATAAAATAATATTTACATGATTAATAACTATATTAATGCATATATTTAATTTTGCTAACATTTATGATTATTAATCATGTGAAATATTTTATTTTTTAAATAATTTATTAATACATTGTTGTATCTCAGTATTAAATAAATAATACACATTTAAAATTTTATATTTAAATAATAAATAATTTGAATATTAAATATAAAATTATGTAAATATTTTAATAATTAGATTAAATATTATTTATTAATTGTGTAAATATTATTTTATTTTAAAATAATTTAGTAATTAAATTAATGTATTTTAGTGTTAAATGTATAATATATATATATATATATATTTTAAATTTGTATAAATTATAAAAGTAATTGATAATTTAAATATTATAGTTAACCACTAAAAAATTATATATTCAATAATAAAATGTAATATTTTTAGAAAAAATAAGATATTTAGGCAAAAATTATAAATTTGGGACAAAATTGAACCAAATAAAAACATTTGGTTTTTTTGTGCAAATATTTATTTAATGTGGATGTAGATCCCACATCAATAGTTGATGTGACAAATTAGTTGCAATTATAGTCCAAAGTTGATTTTGGTCAAAAATGAGTGTAGATGTACTTATATGACATCCTAGCCAAAGTTGATTTTTTGGCTAAGATGTCATATCAGTACATTCACACTCAATTTTAATCAAAATCAACTTTATATCAGATATGACATCCTAGGATGTCATATCAGTACATCCACACTCAATTTTGATCAAAATCAACTTTGAACTATAATTGCAACTAATTTATCAAATTTGAACATTTTTGTCCTGATTTTAAAAATGGGTTAAAATCGCAACAAGTTAAAAATATTTTAATTTTTTGGGGCCTCCACATCAAGCCCCATTAGCATTTTGCGAAAAAATTGCGCTTATGAAGCCCATAACATAAACTTTGTCAATGTGAAGCTCATTGGCCATTGTTGAAAATGTCTTGGGTAGAATGCAGAAATCTTTGAGTTTTGAGTAACCATTTTTCTGGACATATATACATTTTTTATATATCCTACAAGCTCGGACCAAGAAAAGTTCAATTAATTTTTAGGAGTTTGCAAATATTATTTCATATATTCGAATATATCTTTATCATAAATTAACATTTAATTCAGTTTTTAGATACCCCGAGTTGGAATTGAGAAAGTTCGATGATCTTTCAGGGACTTGCTATTATTATATGTATATTTGAAGATAAATTTATTTATAAAGTGAAAATTACTTAAGTATAAACTCAAAATTTCAAGCCTGATCCAAATTTATATATATATATATATAGATGCTATTTGCTTTCTTTAATGGATTTCCCTTCCAGCCTGAAGCACATTTTATAGAGGAAATTTCACTCACTAGATGATCAAAGGACCATCTTTTCATTCGTGGTCTAGTCATTTTTTTTCTTTCAATTTTATTTTTGCTCTTTTTACTTTTGTCCCACCTTTTCATCCGTGTTTTCATTCTCTAAAATCCGTGTTTTCTACCTTTTTTTCCATTTTTCATTTTTAATTTTTTTTGTAATTTTTTACCTATTTATTATTTTTGAAGTCATCTTTAATTGAAGTTGATTGTATGTATTTATTTATTTTGTAAATTTTAAATAATTTTAATTTTATATTCTAAATAACAATTTTTTAATTTTGAAACTTACTATTATTTACAATATAAAAATTAAGCTAATTAAACTAAAAATTACCCATAGTCTTCGATAATTTTTTTTTCATAATAATTTAGAATTTATAAATTAAACTAATTAAAGTAAAAATTACCCATAGTATTCAATAATTATTTTTCAATAAAAATAACAAAAAAATTATGAAATATATCAAATAAATCATTATTTTTACTATTGATACTAATAAAAGTAAAATTATATTTATGGTCTTAATTATATTATTAATGATGAAAAAACAACAAACAGCAACAAATATCAACAAACATCAACAGCTGCAATTTTTTGTTACTTTTGTTGATTTTTGTTGTTTCAGTTGTTGTTTTCAATTGTTTTTGTTGTTTCCGTTTGTTAAAAATAAAAAAATAACAAAAAAATAAAAATTATGAAATATGTCAAAAAAATTATTATTTTTATCATTAATACTAATAAAAGTAAAAATTTTATTTATGACCTTAATTTTATTATTATTAATGAAAAAATAATTTTAAAAAATAAAAAACAACAA